>WJFA01001401.1:0-21756 GCA_009870155.1 Pseudobourletiella spinata | reverse complement strand
TGTGTAAGCGTATGTGAACGTGTAACTTTGTGTGTGTGTGTGTGTGTGTGTGTGTGTGTGCAAGCGACTGTATTTGTGAGTGCATGTGGTTGCTTGTGTGTGCGTGGGTAGTGGGAATTGCCATAATTAAATTTGCCATGAAATCTTATAGAGGGATTTGTGGGGATTGCCCGTTTGTAAAGGATCAGTGACGGGAGGTTCGTCGCCGCAGGAGCATACTGTGTGCATGTATAAATATATAGAGCAGATGAGCCGGAGACGGGACGGAGGACTCCTCTACTACTACCACCCTATAATACTACTTGACTCCACTCCGCCGCCCCGTACGGCTTCCCGATCCCATACAATATCCCCATTTTTATGACTTATAAAGTGACGGGGGTCTTAACTCTCACAACTCGGGCTCTGACTGTGAGGTATATATATATGCTATACACTATCTTACTTTTTTGTCCGGGGTGAATGTGGGGTGGAAGACCGCGGCGGACGGGGTGGGGGCGGGGGTATAGGAGGAAATGGAAAATGTTTTTCCGGATCAAAGGGGAAGATGCGTGAACTGGGTAATTTTGTTGGATTTATTAATCCGGACCGGAGTCCGGGGTTTAAGCCGGAATCCATCCGACTCCGCCACTTTAGTTAATCAAAGGGAGAAGGATATTACTCTGTGTGGAAGAGTGTAGGGAGAAGTGTATGGAAGACTCAGTTTTTTTCATACTTTGGGCGGGTGGGGGGAATGTGACTGTCCCTGTGTTTGACATGGGAAGATGACGGGTTCAAGGGTGTGATTTATTAGGATGGAGCAAGATGGCTTCATACAACAGATTGGGATAATTATGTGGAGGAGTCTGTAGTGTGTAGTGTAGTGTAGTGTAGTGAGGGGAGTGTGTTTGTGTGTAACGGATCGGGGACGTTTGCCAACTTTCTTGACGCCGCTGATGTTCCTCCGGCTGGTGTTGGTGTTGGTGCTGCTGCTGTTGCCGTTGTTGTTGTTGTTCCTGTTGTTTTTCTTGTGTCATAAAGAGGAAGAAGTGTGATTAATTTTTGAGAGGAACTGACATTGTCGAGTGGGGGTGGAGGAAGGGAATTTGTGTGTGTGTGTGTGCATGGACGTGGTGTATGTATTCCAGTCTCGCCGGTAGTATGCATGTGTGTGTGTGTGTATGTAGTAGTATTGTATATATGTAGAATGGAACTTTTGGGAACTAAACTCTTGCTCATTTGTAATAAATTTCCTTGGGGTGACAGTCCATGTATAGAGGAAGTAGGGGAGTGACAGTGAGTCGTTTGGAGAGAGGGAGGCCGACAGGGGAAAGGAGAAGGATATAGAATGAAACAGGGATTTGTTCAGTTTTTTTAAACAAGTTTTTCACAATTGGGGATGAGGAGGATTTAAGCCGTGTGGACTGTAACACTATCGATCTGCCGTACTGTGCAGAATGTCGGGTACTGTAAGCCTATGTGTTGTTATGGGGCTTCGCGGGCCTGGGTCACTGTATGTCGGAGTGTGTGTTTGCGTGTGTGTGTGTGTGTGTGTGTGTGTGTGTGTGTACATGTATGTGTCATCACTGGTTTATGCCTATTTGTATGTTTGCCTATGAGAGTGGATGTGTTTATGAATTTGTGAGTTCATGTGTGGGTCTTTGTGTGTGAGTCTAGAAGAACTTTTTCTGTGAGCGTCAGCGACTTGCATGTGTGTAAGTGTGTATGCAAGCGCGGCTTCCATAATATGTTGGTGAGTTATACGTGTGTGTGTTTGTGTATGTGCCTTAACCCAAGTTAAGCGTGTGTGTGTGAGTGTGTGTAGTAACCTAAGTTAAACGTGTGTGTGTATATATGTGAGCATTAACCCAGGTTAAAAGTGTGTGTGTATATGTGTGTGCATGAACCCAAGTTAAAAGTGTATGCATGTGTGTGATCTGAGTTAGGTGTGTGTGTGTGTGTGTGTATTTGTGTGTATGTAATCCAAGTTATACGTGTGTGTTTGTATGTGCCTGCAAACCCAGTTGTACGTAAATGTGTGTGTGTGTGTGTGTGTGACCCAACATATGTATATAAATATGTGATCCAATAATACCAGTGTACGAGCATATTTATTCGTATGACTTGCATGCGTCTGCTTGTGTTAGCCCAGTCATGTGTTCCCAGTTCTGCCTGTGCGTATGAGCGTGTACATACATCTTATGCCTCCACCGGTTAGTGCACATATGTATGTCCTGTTTGTACTCGTAAGGGATGAGGGTGATGATAGAGTGAGGCAGGCCGGGTTTTAAAGGGCCTTTGTTTCTACTAAGAGCGGCGCATCCGACGAACCCTGCCACAAGGAATCCTATATATGTTTGTGCATACAGTAGTACATAAGATGAGGAAGGGAAAACAAGTTTCCCCACCCCTCCTCCCTGTGTGTGTGTGTCTCTCTCTCTCTCTTTCCCAAAGTTCCCGACCAACCGTAATGTGGGGAACATAGAACCCGGTACAGGTTCATGTCGGTCTTCCTCTTCGTCAGCGCACTCCCAGTGCTATGCTAGTGCTCCCGCTCCATCCTCCCCCCCTTCCTTCCCTCTAAATCCACTGTGCTGCACTATTTGCGACAAAAGTTGCATGTGGAGAGATAAATAATGTGGCCCGGGTTTTAAGGCTTCCACCCCAGCGAACCCCCCTCACTACTTGCGCCATATGTACGGGGCGTTGACAGGCCGCTGGCTATGGTAGTGATGGTAATGGTGACGGTGTTGCGGTGTGGTAGGAGTAGTAATAGTGGTGGAGTTTTTGGGGGGAGGATATATGAGTTGAAATGATTTTCTCTCCTCTCCGCCGCTGAAATGACTTGGCTGGGACTCAAAGTGAAGTAAAGTAGCCCGAGTGCTGTCTCTTTCTCTCGCTCCGCATTTACATGATTATACACTTGAGAGACAGAGGATGTCATCCTTCTTGGTGTCAAGTGGAACCGAGGGGGATGTTAGGGCTCCGCTCCTGTTCGCCCTACTATTTTACGCACGCTATATATATATATGTATACGTTGTGGCCGTCGTTATGATGATACTGTCTGTGAGTCCTCTATGTGAGGAGTCATATATGCATATACATGTACTATGTGCCCTGCTGCATATTATGCTGGAGATGACGGACCCTGATGTGGAACAAGGTCCCCATCATGTCATGCTGGGAAGTTGGATGGGTGGATTCTATTATGTGAGATGGACGTGTCCACGACCACTCCAGTGCACTCTGCACGCCACTACTACTGTACCCTTGAGTGTAGCACACTGTGGGGATCGGGGATATATTTGGAAGCCCCTTGCCAGGACGTTATGGATGTACAATGTTTGGTGTGCCCGCAGATTAATGTACGTAAAGTACACTGTGCACTGTAAGGGTACTTTAGAGTAGTCACTTTTGAGTGGATCCTAGGGATGGTCGGATGGATGGATAGATGAATAGACAGATAGATAGATAGATAGATTGAGTGAGAGAGTAAGGTTAAATCTCGACTCTTTGTCTGTCTGTCCCTCACACTGTGGTAGGGAATGACGACGACGAGGAGGAGGAGGAGGTTGAGGAAGAAGAACTGGAAAAAAAGGTTGGAATTGATCCGCATGTTGGGGTAGGCCAGTTTTTGATATGATGGCGTAACATTAGGGGAGCCCGGAGCGAGCTGCTGGGAAATAGATGTTTGAGGGACTCTGGGAATGACATGTAGTACTGTGTTGGTAGTTGCTATACGGCGTAATGGAGCGGACTTGTGGTCGTCATGGTCCGAGCTGGAGTCACAAGCCCGTCACCATGACCATTGACTACTATGGTGAGGGATAGTCGGAGGAGCTACACACACACACAGGGAAGATAAGGAGACAACCCTTCTTGTCTTTCCATATTCCATTTCTCTCTTAATGCTCCTCATATCCATCCCTCAGGGTTGGTTACCCCTTGGTTGACTCTTCTTCTGTGCACTTCTTCCACTGTTGTAATATCGTGTATTTTTTTCCAACTTGACTTTTTTTTCTCCCTAAAACTTTTTGGTCAGATGGGAAAGCTCATCTTCGGTGGTTCTACTCCGCCTCCACTTCATGCACTGCTGGGTAGTGTGTATTATGGTAGGGTGTGAGTGTGAACCTGCTGGAAAGTTGGGACTAGTACGTGTTGGGCTAACGCGTGTGTGTGTGAGTGTGTTTGTGTGTGTGTGAGTGCGTGTTAAGCTGTGCGTATGCATGTAGCCTGTGTGTATGTTGGGGTTATTTATGACATATTTTCCCTGCTGTAAAGAGAGTGTCTGTACAATGTGTCAATAAATTCTGGTAAAATGTCACATTGAAAACCATTTATTTATCAAGTTTAACGAGTTTGGTTCCATGCTTTTGGATTTTTATGTTGGATCCGAACACGTGTTAGCACCCCACTTGAAAACTTTTTCCGAGACCCAAAGTGACTGTCTCGCTGACGGGGAGAGAGTTGGAGACGCTGGCATGCACACGCATGCACATGTCCATGCACACACCGGCACACGTAGACGCACACGCACACACAGACACACACACACACACAGTGGTGCACTGGTAGACCCTTGTTGTAATTTATGTAGAAAAATATAGGAAATTATCCATCACTGAGTGTTTAATGGGGCCGGAGGAGAGTTGTTGTACGGACTGTGAGTTGTGGAATTAGTTGAGAGAAAAAAGAGCTGTTAAAGGTCATGGGGGGTAGGGCTATTTGAAGTGTCAGGTTGACTTATAGGACCTACGGGATACGGCGCTAGCCCTTCCCGGTCCCGGAGGTAAGCGTAGGCGTCCCATACATGGCGGCAGTAGCAGTAGTAGTAGTGTTCTCCTCTTCCTCCTCTGCCGGGGAACTTTCGGACCCGGAAACTTCTCAGGGTGGGGGAGAGAGCGGAGCGCGGGGGTACTCATGCGGGAAGTTTGAGTTGGCGCAGGGATGACGACGGAAACTATGTGTGTGTGTGTGTGTGAATGTGTGAGGAATATTCAGGGGGGATGTCTTGTAAGCTGAGAGTGCAGAGGATCATTTATCATCGAAGGAGATGGTGGTGGTGGTGGTGGTGGTAGTGGCAGGGGTAGCAGGACTACAGCAGCAGCGGCGGGTTCCATTGTTAAGGAAGAGCTTCAAGGAAGAAGAATGACGGATGTAAGGACGGATGGAAGGGTCTGGCACTGACTTTGAGCTTGAAATTATAATGGGAGGATGCGGGTAGGTTGTGATTTGCCATTGCGTGTCCATGATGGCCGTGCTGCCGTGTGGGTCTTAGAAATTGTATATGTATATGTGCATTTCTGACTGAGCCGGGATCCCCGGCATGGGACATGGACATGGTGGAAGGGGAGATAATTTGCCCAGTTGGTACTGCGCTGATGTGCGGAGCAGCCAGCAGTGCAGTGGTGGCGGGTATAAGCGGGTTGGGGAGTGATTGATGGCACTTGTCAGGGGCGCATCTTTGTGTGGCTCTGCCTTTGGTATGAATGTGTATTTGTACGTGATTGTGTGTATGTGTGTGTGTGCGTCTACTTTTGCGTTTGGAGGGAAGCGGAAGCTGGGATTTTTGAGCTCAATCATTATGCCATACTTGGTAGGGATTGAAAATTGCACCGTAATGAGCATTATTATGGGGCGTGGATTGATTCCGCCGTCAGGCTTTGGCAGGGCTAGGTGTTCAGTCGGCTCTGACGAGATTTTGTGTGCAAGTGTTATGTGAGAGTGTGTGGACTTGGGTGGGTTTGATTACGTCCGTACGTGTGTGTGTGTGTGTATTACATACGTGTGTGTACGTGAGCTTTGTGTATGATTGCGTGTGTACGTGGTATACGTGTGTGCTTAGGTGTGTGTGTGTGTGCACATCGGGTCTGTGTACGCGCACTTATGTGTGCCTGGGTCTTTGCGCTGCTGCTGGTAGTGAGATTGATGACGGGATGGGCGGGTAGACGTTGGAAATTTGGTAACGAGATTTTGATGGAGCCTTGTGGGATGATTTGTACGGGATATCGGCGGAAGAGGAGTAATATGGGATTGATCTGGTCATGGTATGATCATGATCTTGAAAAGTTCATCCCCATCCGCATCCCCCACCACTTAACTAGTACATACATACTATTTATAGAGGAACCACTATCATTTGACAAGAAGGTGTGTGTCTGTGTGACACGTCCACAGAGTATAGCTATATCTAGTAATTACTGCGGAGATAAGGGAGTGAAGGTCCAGGGAGACTTTGATATGGTTACCTTCGGGGTATTCAGGGGGGTTTGGACGCGCATCTCGTTCTCTCTCTCTCTCTCTCACTCAGGAGATCGGACGTGAGCGGCGGCCGTGGAGGAGGCAAGAGATAGAAAAGGGGAAGAAAAATGTAAATGGAGAGTAAACAAGATAAGAAGAGCTGTATGAAAAATAGATGGATTTTATCATGGTTACTGGCGAGAGATTACTCTCTTTTCTCTGTCTTGGTCTCTCTCTCTCACTCACTCACTCACTCACACGCATACACACACACTCCCGTGCTCCTGCATTACATGTTGGAAGAATTGAGGTTATTTATTATTTGCCATGTGGTATGTACATGCCTGTGTGCGTGTGTATACATCTGTCTGTCCAACTGTCTGTTGGAGTGTACGTGTGAGGAGGGGGGGGGAAGACGGAGGATCTTGTCGTGTCTTCTGCTCCTTCCTTTAATATTTGCTGGCGCGCTTGTTTATCCCTCCACGTTGGGATGTTGAAGAGCATGCGGTAGTAGTAGTAGTAGTAGTGGTGGTGGTGGTGGTAGTAGTAGTATTAGTTGTGTAGTAGTAGAAGGATGGAACATGCCTCTAGTTTTCCAAACGTCTTTGGCTTAAGTAAATACAGATGCGATTTACATTTGTTTACCCCAGAAGAAGACGAAGAAGAGTAAGGAGGAGAAGAAGAAGAAGAAGAAGTGGAAGAAGACGAGGAATCAGTTGAGATGATCACTCTCATCATCTTCTCCATCATGCCCTCCTCATCCGTGCGTACGTGGCACTTCTCTCCTGAGGAGAGAGAGAGAGTACAAACGTCAGGATATTTCTCAGCTGGGATATTGAACTGGGGAAGAGGTTTTAGCCGTGGTTATTACTGTGCAGAAATACGGGATAAAGTTTGTGGGTGGGATGTGGGTGCGGGTGTGTGCGTGCGTGTGTGTGCGTCTAACGTAAGTAAGGTGTGTGGAGAACGGTGAAAGGGAATGGTGGTCAGATGGAGAGGGATAAAGGGAGTGAGGGAGAGAGAGAGAAAGTTAAGGCTAGGAAGAAGTGGGGATTTGTAGAGGTTGGGTGAATTTTTCGAATTCTATTACCAGAGTTTCTTAGTCATTTCTTGGATTTTATGTGGAGCTTGACGGTGGGGGGAGGGCTTGGATATTATTGAATTCGGAGGATGTTTGTTTGCATGGGAGCTTGGCGTGTTTGAGTACACCGTCGTCTATTCCTCCTGTTGAGAGTAATCCGTGCGTGTGTATGCGTGGATGTGTGTGTGTGTGCCTGTGCCTGTAGTGTGTGTGTGTGAGTGTGTATGTGAGTTTGGAGGATTATAGGAGACGTGTTGGGGTGTTTGGACTTTTGGCTCGTGGAATTTGGAGCTGATGTTATGATGGGTTTAAGCTATAGACTGACTGAGATTAGGGCGTCCCACAGTGATGCTGTGCGCAAGCGTTGCTGCGGCGCCGCGTCCATGCGACACTGTGCCTCTGCGCTTGGACGGAGGCGGGTCTAGGCCTCTACGAGCACACTCTGGTATATAAAGTTCTGCGCGCTGGCGAGAATGCGGCTATGGACGCACACTTCTGGTGGGATCTGTGCACATGAGGATTTGCAGTTCTGCGCATGCGTATCATAACGTTCCTATGCGCATTGGAATTGCAGTTCTGCGCATGCGTATCATAACGTTCCTATGCGCATTGTAATTTGCACTTCTACGCAAGTGTGTACCATGGCATTCCGCTGCACATGGACATTTGCACCTCGACGCATGTGTATCTTAGCGTTCCTCCGCACATGGGAATTTTCACTTGTGTGTAAGTGTTCTAGCCCTTCTGCGCACATGCCTAACTGCGCGGTTGCGCGGATTAGGATGGCTTCCGTTTTTGCCCAAGCTTTAAGTAATAAGTGAGTCCTATAGTGCGGAATTCGAATGTATTTTTTAGGACTAGATGACGCTGCTCTGGCTTGGCGCATGAGTCCATGTTCATACTGTATTGATGCTCTCCGGGATACCGGCGTGAATTAAGACTCGACTCTGGAGAGACCCTGTTAGAAGGCTAGCGCGCTACAGCGAGTGGGCAAGGAGTGCGGCGCCGGTGAGTGTCGAACTGGAAAAGCGTGGCACTTTTTACTGGAGTGTAGATGAGTCAGTGTGCTGGGAACTACTTGACCAGTCCACGACGTGTTTTTACAGTATAGAAGTGGGAAGGGACTGACTGCACCTTATGTTTACACGCAGTGCGTGTCCGTGTCCGTCCGCCTGCGTCGCTGCGTGCAGTGCACTATACATAATACATGTGTATGGATGCACCACCATTCTAGCGTGCATTCATTTGGACGGCCGCCACCGTCCGGCTGTCTCTCACAGTCACACATGCACACAAATAACACACACTTGTTTGCATTGGACTTGTCTTGCCGTTTTGGAAGTGCCCCTACGGAATGGTGGGTGATATATAGGTTCAAAGCCTGGCCATATAGTATGAGCCTAGCCCCCGTCATCATATGCGGAAATATTTATTTGTGTATTTATCTTATTTATTTGCATTGGATTTTGGTCTTATCACAAGATTTTTTCCCCTTGGAGAGGTTTTAAAGAAGGGGCGACATGGTGATGGTGACGTTGCTGGTGTGGCGGCGGCAGCGGCGGCGGCGGCGGCGGGTCAAGTGGAGATTTTGCTGTGCTAAGCAATGCCACTGTACTATAGTCTCCATATTTTAATGTGTACCCAATCCCCCCCGCACACTCGTCTTCTCCTCTTAACAAGGTTCCTTTGCATGTTTGCCTTACTGCTACTACTACTACTACTACACTACAACTACTACTGGCTTGAATTATTGTGTGCAGTAGGGGATGAAAATGATTATTCTGATTGACGGATTTATGACTGGGCTCGTCCTCATCCATGTTCGTGGTGAGGTCGAGCTTTTTCTAAGGAGCTCATGCACGCGCATACAGTCACAACTTTACACATACTTGCATACATCCTCATGCATTTAGAATCTTGTAATGTTTACTACAAGGATCCATTTGTTCACTCCCATGTTCCCCCACTTTAAAAATCCATGGCTGTGTGGGGACTCTCGGGAGATGTGTTTATGTTGATGGTTGAGAGGAAAAAGTCTGGAGCCATGTACGCTCACATGATTATATAAATTATTGTTCCGCATCCCCGCAGTCATATAGCTCACAGTGAGTCAGTGAGTGCAGGGAGGGATTAAAAATGCTAAGAACATCGCAGACGGAGGTCACTGTCGTGACTGGAGTGAGTAGTATGGCGTGCCTCTCCGGCCACGGACTAATGGGTTGGATGTAATTTTTTAACTAGGCATAACAACAGTTGGTAATGTTGATAAAGCAATTTACTCGTATGGAACGGGCCTATATGGTGCTGCCTGAGAGAATTAGTGTGGTGCGGGGCTCCTGACGGAAGGTACGAGAGGGACGGAGATGGCGGAGGTGAAATCCGGCTCCAAACTTCCCTCTGCGTGTCCCTCGATCTCCTGGCTCGCTCACTCGCTCCTCCTAATGGAAAATTAACAATGCGTCGTTATCGCCCTCCCGGCCGGTCATTCATCATGATCCGTAGAAGAGCGTGGATTTCTCCGATATCGTCCCACCCTCCTCGTTTGTCCATGCTCTCGCTCCTCCTCACTCACTTTTGGAGGGAGTGGGCCGGGTATACGAGGCGCTCCGGGAGGAAATGTACAAGGAAAAGAGCGGTTGTGTGTGTGTGTGTGTGTGTGTGTGTGTGTTTGTAAGTGAATGTGTCTATGTGTGTGCATGTGCGTGTAAGTGAATGTGTCTATGCATTTGTGAGTGTGTGTGTGTGTATGTTTCTGTGCATTTGTGCGTGTGTGTGTGTGTATGTTTCTATGTGTGTGTGTGTGTGCGTGTATGTAAGGGGCGATAAGCGATCAGGTGACTCATTTTTCCTCTTCTCTCCGATATTTATTCCTCTTCCCTTGGATTGATCCCTTCCGTCCGTTGAGAAACTCCTCCGCGTGTGAGTCCGCTTGAGGGGATGTGAGGGCGATCCTGGAAAAGTAGGTGCAATTTTTTTGGTCCACAGCCTCTCCATGGAACTCTCTGGATTTTTCCCAGCGGCGGTGGCAGTATCGGCGGCTGCGGCTCCTGTAATAGCTTAGAGTTTGGGATGCCTCCGGGAGGTTATTCACAGGAGCCGTGTGAGTTTCTCTGTATGCGCGCGTGTGTGTGTGTGTGTTTGCAAGTGCGCGCGTGCGAGTGTATTTAGGTGTGTGCTTGTATGTGTTTGAGTGCGCAGTTGAGCTGTGGGAAGTGAGCGTGTGTTGGGAAGATGATGGCGATTTGTATACGGGATTCCACGTACATGGATTATTGCCTCAACTGTCTTGTAAAACGAGGCTAGTTGCAAAGTGTGAGTGCGTGTGTGTGTCTGTGTGTGTATGTATGGGGCCGTCGTTAGGGCGAGACCCTGTTATGCGTGTGATGGCAAGAGGGCCATGTGCTTTCCATCCGGATCTTCATCCCCATGATTATTATTATACGGGGATACGCGGAACGTGTGCATCTAAGGACACACTCACACACATACACACTCACAGAACACAAGAGAATCCGTCCCATTTGGAACTACTGTTATTCCCAGTGTAGGTAATATGTATGCACATGTATATTTGTGAATCTCCGGACGGGACAGGGAGCGCGGCGGATGGTGATGATGAAGGTGGTATATGACGGCGGGCGAGAGGAGAGGTGGTGTGTAAGTAAAAGTAGCGGAAGGGCTGTGGGATTAGTGTGTGTGAGCGTGTGTGTGTGTGTGTGTGTGTGTGTGTGTTTCGGGACGGAGCAATTGCGTGTGTGAGTTATTGGTGACGGGAAGCAGGAGCGGGGGAAGGGTTATTTTCTTTGCAAACGGGGTAATAATATGCGGTGGTGTCAATCTCTTGTTGCGTGTGTGGAGGCAGATGTTGCCATGGGAACGGCGTGTGGTCCCCTCACAGAGCCGCGGGTGGAATAGTTTATGATAAGCTACGAGGCATCCCCCGGGGCGTCGCGTAACCTTACGGTTTTTTACAGTAGCACCGCTCCTCCTGCCCCATGGAAACAGCCTTTCCTTCGGGCTCTCCTGAGTCATTTTTAGAGTTCTCATTCGGAGTTTGTCACACGTGGGAAATGTCAGCTTTTTTCCCCAATCACCGTCCTCCAAATTCCTCGGGATGATCCAAACCTTTTGAGAGCTCGCATCGTGAAAAATGACAGGTTTTTCCCAATCATCTGTGAAGTTCTGCTGGATCTTAGCCCAAAAAATTCCGCAAGTGTGTTTAGTTTGATTTTAGTTTTGGAATTCCCTGCGCGCATTACGCACCCGGTCCAACCGAAGTGAACCACGGGAAAATCCGTTCGAATTCAGGGAAAGGGTGAACTCGGCGCATGGGCTATCCAGAAGTCCTCTGCGCATGCGATGTTCTAAAGCCCCCATGGCGTTTGCAAACAAACTTTGGAAAGTCTACTCTGGAAAATTCGGTAAATGTCCACGAAATTACCATTACAGTAGTCAAAACCGTGTACATTACCGGAGGAGTGGGAAATTTTAGTTGCGCATGCGCACGGGTTCAAACCCCCCCCCTCCCTCTGGTTGCATGTCATGGCACCTGCACATGCCGCTGGGGTTACGAATGAGCTGTACGCTCATGTACATTATAGGGGCGTTCAAGTGCGTGTGTGCGTGCACGTGAAAAGTGCGTGTGAGTTTGTTAGTTCTCTATAACTCCAATCTTCCATCCACGAGTGCATAGAGCAGTTTACTAGTAATACCTCGGGAGTACTGCACACACATCACGCATTGAGCCACGACTCACATGTACGAAAATGAACGAGAGTGAATGGGCCACGATAGTACAGCCGGCAGGCT
This sequence comes from Pseudobourletiella spinata, assembly GCA_009870155.1. NCBI lineage: Eukaryota > Metazoa > Arthropoda > Collembola > Symphypleona > Bourletiellidae > Pseudobourletiella > Pseudobourletiella spinata. Next base: position 9,646 of record WJFA01001401.1, on the reverse strand, counting down.
GAGGCAGAGGCTCTCTCTCTCTCTCTCTCTCTCGGAATGACTTTGATCCTGACGGGGAGTTGGCAGCCTAGTGGAGCCTGTTCTTTTTATCCTCTTGTGTGCATTAATGTGAATCGATGGTAATGTAATGGGAAAATTCTGTAAGTAATTTTTTGGTCCTTCCTACTATGTGTCCTATGGTACTGGTAGCGGTGGCGGTGGTGGTGTTAGTAGTCGCAGTAGCGGTGGTGGTGGTGTGGTGAGGTCATGCTAACTTTTCTCACTTATATTTCTCTCTCTCTCACACACACACACTCTCCGGCTGTCTTTGCTCTCCGTTGTTTTTTGATGGGAACATATTATCATCCCATTGAACCATGTATATACTCTCTAGGCGACAGTGTGTATATGTGTATGAAAGTGTGTATGAAAGTGTGCATGTGTGTGTGTGTGTGTGTGTATGCCTGTGTGTGTGTTACTGTGAAGAACAGAGGATCACATATACACGACCTGTTTAAAAAACTTATGTGTATGCGGACAAGAGTGCAAGTGTGAAACTTCACAACTCCCTGCCACTCTTGACAACAGCCGGTCTTTTTGCTCGTGTTGTTCCTCTCACGATGATGAAGGCGCGGGCATCTGGGTGTCATTGGGAAATGTGGTCGAGAATCCTCTATCTCTCTGTCTCTCTGTCCGTCGTCTCAATCCCTGCGTTCTTCACCTCGTACCTTATAATATGTGTATCGCCTCACCGTGTTTTTGGGAGCCAAATTGGAGTTTAGCATGAAAAATAGCCGGCCAGTGAGTTTGACTCGCAGGCGTGGATGCATGAAGCACTGATAATTTTTTGAATCCATCCGCATATAGCCATTCGACGAGGACACCATGTCATACCATGATACAGTATATATATACCTTGTGCCGGCCGCCCAATCAAAGTACACATGCTGGGTGACATAATGGAATTGCATTAGGCCGTAATAATAATAGTGCCGCCAGGATCCTATCAGTAGCTAAGTGATTGGATTGTCAGGGAGGCACCGCATGGCAGCACACATAGAGGGGTAAAAAAAAATATTGCAGTGAACCAAAGCCATCCAGCAAGCATGCAAGCTCACACACAGAAATCCCAGACTATTTGTACTTACAGGAGGCAGCAAGGAATATTAGGACCAGGCTCACACACACACACGTGCAAAGCAATGCTGCTGCAATGTAACATAGGAGTGTGGGATCGGAAGGCGGAATATCTCTCTCTCTCTCTCACGTTCTCGTCCTCTCCACCCTTAAACCCAATGCAATCTCTGGTTTTGACAATGGTGTACACACTCTTTTCTGCTGATGTTTGTCGAATGCCGGCCTCCAGGCCTTATTATCATGATGATGATTATGATAGTTGCCTCCTGTAAAGGTTTTCCATATCTCCTCACATGCTGCACACACACACACACACACACCAACCACACATACATGTGCATACTCCGCGCGAGCAGGGACACATGAAGAACTTAGCAACATGTGCCTCTCGCCAGCACCGCCGCTATGGATCAGATAATAAAAACATTGAGGATTTTTCCCTCTTTCCTCCTTCCTATTGTATTGCCATGTGTACAAGAGATCTTGTAGAGTCAGAGACAGAGTCAGTCAATCTCTCTGTCGTCCTGCACTGCCGGTATTAGGCATGCCCTCACCTGGATTTAAACACACGGCATACACACTCTACTGCAATCCGCACTGTTCAGCACCACTGGCCACAGCTTGCCGCATGTACACACACTCACACCTACACTTGGCGCATACCAAGGCACACACACACGCACATACTTTGCTCATACCTGGATGTACACATACTTCTCGAACACACACACACACAAACACACATACACACACTGTTCGAACACGCCAGCACTCACACACACTTCTCGCACATGGGAACAGATTGAGAGCGGAATTGGGAATTAAAATCCTCTGTCAGTCAGTCAGTCAGCCAGCCAGCCAGGTTGCTATAGTGACTGCAATAATAACCCTACATATGCAATCATGTGCCTCTCTGAGTGTGTGTGGCATATTCTAGAGTGGCCAAAGTGTCCTACGCCCATCATCATCCCATGAAAATCCATGCTCTGATATGTACAGTACGAGCCAAATTGGGTTTACAGGGAACTGCTCTTCGTTGCGTACTGGGATAAATGATGCAGTTTTCCTATCTCTGCCGTGAAGTGTGTATGTGTGTGTGTGTGTGTGTGTGTGTGTGTGTGTGCGAGCATATATGCACTGCATGCGTTTGCTGGCCTCTACAGCCGCCTGCCTGCCTATGTGTGCAGTGCAAGCAGGAGCCTCTCTGTGTGAAGAGTCTCTCACATTGAATGTGTAGCCCGCTACTATGCTACTACGACATGCTATGGTGAACCCAGTGGCAGTGCACATTCATATGTACATACGGGTGGAAGGGCTCGTCATCACGCTGTTGCTACGTGAAGTTGCTGAAGTTAACATTGGGCTCCACTCTGGATTGGTTGTCTTCTTCTTCTGCATCCATCCACACTATATACACTGTTCTCGCTGTCTCTCTCCTGCATTTCAGCCTACAACTACTATTACTACTACCACTACTACTATACCATACTCCTTCCTCACAGATTTTTTCTAGTGTATACACACTCTTACAGCCACACTCCTACACTACACAAGACACTGTGAGCGGACCAGCTTAACCAGTGAAATAGTAATGATGGATTAGTTATTTTCCTCCCAGTAATATCTTCCCCTCTAATTTGAGAACGGGTTTGCCAACAACTTGTGGTGGTGGAAGAAGAAGAAGAATACCGGGGAATGGCCGGTGATTCCTCTTTCAAATTCCCCCGCTTCCAATCCACACCAGCACACCACTCTGCGGGACTGTTGCACCAAGGTACAAACGTATGCATGTATGCATGCATTCCCCCGTGCCGCACCACTGTGATCACGGCACGGCCACGGCTGGGAGGCTGGCTGGCTGATGAAATCCGTTCTGGGTTATTGCAATATGCTGAATTTTTCCGCCTATAATTCCATGTAACCCACGGAGGAACGAAACTGAATTTCGGTCCGGGCTTCGTAGGCACTAGGCACGGATGAGATGAACGTTGAGTATGTAGACCAATGCTGGGAAATGGGAACAAAGGAGAGGAAGATTTTCAGTGCTGAAGAACGGAGCAGCAGCAGCAGCAGCAGTTGTTGCTATGGGACGGTTCTTTCTTGCTCTGTGAGGTGTAGCACCGTACGTGTATACATACGGGCAGATTGAACATATGTATATGAATGTATTTAAACGGAGCCAATCCATACATATGTTGGGATCTCTGTGTCTGTAGGTATACCCTTGAGTAGCCCCATTGCTCCATAGTAGTGTACATCCTTCTATTATGACTACTAGCAGCTTATACTATAGAGCTAGTGCCGTATCATCTGTGTTGAGCGAGTGAGTCATGCTGGGCTGCGACTGGGAGTGAGTGGCTATACTTTGGTATATGTAAAAGTATGTACGAGGCCCTTCCAATGGCATACATACACGGTGTCTATAGGGTTGAGTTCTTGAGGGATATGCGCGACGACTGCCCGTATAGTTTTGTCGGCCTCCTACTCTCTCGTCATATGTGTGTGAGTTCCCTTACTATATGGCTCTCTTTTGGGTTGAAGCCAGTGGAACCCCGGCCTCGCTCACTCAGTCTCATCCTCCACCTAGACTAGAGAAGATCAGAGTCAGTCACACACACTCAGCAGACGACTGGAAGAGTAGTAGGAAGAGAGAGAGAGAAGTTTTAACTTGTAAAGATTGAGAGAGAGAAAAGTAAAGCTACTCTGGTAGTGCTTGCTCAGCTGTATAATATAATTATTATTACTGTTAAAAACTGTCCAGTGTGTACAATTATAATCGACTACTCTGCTGTCATCATCCATCCGTCGCTCTAATTATATATTTGAGACCCTTATTATCGTCATCTCTCAATAATATAAAAATATAAACTTCTTCTCTCTGTATACTATTTGTATAAGAAGACTACGCGGAAATATATATATATATATATATTTGGGTGCACTACTACTGACAAGGATCAGAGAGCCTTGGGAACGATAGATATTTAGATAAAATTTTAATAATCAAAAATTATTATTATTATTATTATTGTAACTATTGTAAAGGATTTTGGATTGGAATCATCTGAGGGATTTGCAACTGAAAATCATTATTATTATGATCATTATTATTGTCCACAAATTATATATTTAGAATTATTTATTGCAAAGAATATAATAGTTGGAAATTCGACAGAAAGGGGTGAATTTGGCCAAATCTTGTTTCTCTGTGAATAATTGTGAGACGTGAGTGAGTTGGACAGTTCAGTTGTCAAATTTTGTTGTTGTTGATTTGTCTTCCTCCTCCTCTCTTGTTCTTCTTGTTGTTACTGTTCCGGGAACGTGGGGGTTTCGCCGGTAACTTATATTCTTACTACTAGAATTATTATTATTATTATTATTCTAATAATTTTGACTGAAACTACACACATGTGTTTGTGTAGTTATAAATTATTGTCACTATTGATTTCCAAAAGTTAGTCTTGGAAATTGAGTTGAAGTTGTAGAAGTAAGACGAGCCGGCGGCCAAGGTTTTTTTTATATTTTCCACACGCCACGAATACCAAACCAAGCCAAACTAACTGCTCTGAATTATTAATGGTGAGAGAGAGAGAGTTAGAAGGGAAACTCTGTGGAAAATATTAAAAGTTTTTTGAGGAGAAATACATATAGGTATAAATATTATATATATATATATATATATACATAGTTTGTGAAGTAAAGGAAGGATCAGAGTGCTGCGACAGGACACGGGACTTTTTAAGTTGGAATATATAGTGAACATATATATTCTCGGATTTTTGGAATCTTCTTGTTCTCGTCTTGTCGTGGAGAAAATAAGGAGGAAGAGTGGGTGAAGTTGCGGAATAAATGCTGGAGAACTCTGGGAGGATTTTCAGCATTATCATCCTATATATTTCCCCACCATCATCATCATCTTCTTCTTCTGAAAACTTGTTCGAATCATCGTCATCATCTTCTCAGAATTTTTGCCTCTGATTAGATGTGCGTGTGTGAATATTATGATTATTAACTGTACGATATATATTATCTCTTGTTTCCTTGTTATTTCAATGGAACTGTGTGAGTGAAGCCAGCGGCGCGGCGACAAGTACTTGGAAATCTATACATACAGAAAGAGAGACAGACTTTTTCAATAAGGGGAACGTGGACCGGTGACATCGACGACGACAACAGCACCGACGACGGAGCAAGTTAATGTACCTTTAAAAAAAGGAGGGGGGAATTTTTGTGATATATATTCCTGCGTATATATCTATCTATCTATCTATCTCTCGCCATTGTTTCTTTCCACCCTGGAATTCTCCGAGTTTCTCCCGAGAAGGATTTTTTCAAGCCTTTCTTCTCCTCTTTATATATTTTTTCCTTTGGAGGAACATTGATTTTTCTCGGTGCCCTTTTCTCCACACCACGTACACACACTTCTCCTGTTCCTCCCGTGCGTGTGAATGACTGGAAGGGGGATCGTTGGAGGCGGCTTGGTGATAGCAAGCACAAGTCCGAACAACAGTTTGACTCCGACCACGACGACGAACACTGACACAACAACGGTGGAGCAGAAGAAGATCCGCAGGAGCAGAAGAGGCAGTAGGAGCAGCTCTAATTTCCACTTCTCCTCATCTTTTTTCCCCTTTCATTTTGGTGACAATGATTGATTTGATTGATTCAAGTCAGACTAAAGACGGAATGGCTTTTCCTTTACCTCCGAATTTGAGTGAGATTTTTGAACGGGATCTCATCACCTCTCTCCAGAACAATGGGAGTAGTGCTGTTGGGAGTAGCAATGGTAATGGTAGCAGCAGTAGCAGCAGCAGCAGCAACAACAGCAACAGCAACAACAGTGGGACGAACGGGAGTAATAGCGGTAGTAGCGCCAGTAACAGTAGTATGGAGAACAATCCCTTCATGATGATGATGATGCCAGGAACTCCGGCGGACTTTGCCGGCTGCCTACCCTACTACGGCATCAACTCCTATGATGGCTACTTTGATGTAAGTTTTGGAGTCAAGTGCATATAAAATAATAATGATAGTGTAGCTTGGATATTTCGGTGGAAATTCTAATTGCATTGCGTAATAGAATGTCACTGCCAGTAATGCCTGGATAAATAGTGTATGTGTAGAATGTCATATGAGTAATTCCTGGATAAATCCATATTTATATAGTATAGAATGTAAGGAGTAACCCCTGGTTAAATTTGTGGTTACATAGAATGTCACCAGTATTTCCTGGGTAAATGAATCTCATCATCCTCAGTAATTCCTGACTAAATCCGTATGTAGGTCTGTATGTTTTAAAGGTGTGTGTGTATGTGTGTGTGTGTGTGGAAGTTCATCTTAGGGTTCTCACAGTGTGTATTTGATAAGGGCTATCCGAACAGAAGTGTCAGTCAGCTGGTCTCTCTGTCAGCCAGTCAATCAAAGAGTCCTGTTCATCCCATACGATTCGAGACCAGTGTGGTCCGGTGCAGTCCAGTCCAGCGGAATTATTACCGTCTAAAATTATAGGGGGGCAATCCGCGTGCCGTGCCGGGAGGACGTAAATAATTTTGACAGTACATATCCGCTCATCTCATCGTGGTTGAGAGAGGCAAGGGGGTTCTTTATCTCATTCTTTTCTTACTTCTAACGTACGGCGAGGTAATTGCAGTTTCGAATTTGGAGGTGTATGTGTGTGTGTGTGTGTTTTTTTGTCTCCTCAATTTTTTTCCCAACTTGATTCTCATGGAATGAATGACGATGGAGGAATGCAGTGTCCTTGGAGTTGTTTTGTTCCTCGAAAGCACACACACACACACACACCAGTGCATGCACAAGCATGCACACACCTCAGATGAGAAGCTTGAGAGAATACGAGAAGCATTATTATCCTACCTTTAACGCTGGCCGAATATATACGCTTGGATCTCCTTGTTGTTGTAACGATTAAGAAAAAGTCGTGAAAGAAAAATCTGCTGTGGATAAGGCGAAGGCAATGAAGAAGACGACGACGACGACGAAGGGAATGGAATACGTGTGGCTTTCTTTTCCAGTGATTATCCTACATGCTCATGCACTCAATATGTACGCCTAGTATAAGTCCTACCCACCACCACACCTCCCCACTGAACACCCCTGAAACACACACTGTGTGTGTGTGTGTGTGTGTGTGTGTATAGTCTGTCCGGCCGGCTGGATAAAAAATCCTGTTTTATAGCCATAACTCGTTCCTAGTCACTCCGTTGTTCTAGTCAGGCCAGCCTGGCTGGCTTTGGATTTGGCTGTATGGCTGTATGGCAGAGCTACCATCCAGTCCAGTCCAGTCCCCCTTCCTCTTGGTCATCTCACATCATGATGATGCTGATGATGACGATGATCATGGTGTAGTGGTAACTTTTGTTTCAACCTCTCGTCCTCATCATCACCATCACCACCACCACCACCACCGTGATCACGAGTATCTGACTCTGACTACGAGCATTGCCTCAAACCATATGAGCCTGCCTCCCTTTTGTTATTCGGTGTCCGTGGGTTCTCTAATGGGTTGTCGTAGTGGACAGGAGGGTGATGATGATGATGGCAATGATGGCAAGGGAATTTTCAAAACTGACAGTTTGATGAAGGCAGAGCGCTGTGGCATTCATTTCCCCGACATTCTCACAGGATGGATGACCAGTGTAATGAATCATATGAGAGGTTTATATGGTAATAATAATTATACAGGTTAAATGTCCGGGTACATACGGTGGATGTACTGTGTGAGTATACATGTGTGTGTGTGTGGATGCCGGTGTATATGTGTTCACTTTGAGAAAGTGGGAGATAACGATTTATTGATTGGAGCCCGCTGTGGTAGTGTGTGCGTGTATGTTATGTGCATAGTTGGATATATGTGAGTACCTTTCCCACTGCCCCAGCCTTTGCGAAAAGTGTGTGTGTGTGTGTGTATGTGTACCTGGCTCTCCCGTGGTTCTTCCAGTTACCATGGTGATGCTACCGGGTACTTTCTTGTATGTTGTGTGGTTGTGTGTCCGTGTGTGTGTGTGTGTGAGACTGAAGATCATCTGTGTGGGATGATGATGCTGATGCGACTGCCGGTACCGGTGCCGTTCCTCCTCCTCCTCCTCCTCATCCTCATCCTGCTGTGAGATGTTCTGCTGGTGATGGGAAGGCCGCTCGGGAGATTGCATTTGGGGGAAAGACAGGAGGAGAGAGTGAGGTCTATTTAAGTTGGAAGCCCACTCGGAAGCGGCTTTACTTATGCCGCCGCCGTCTTGGTCGTTGTCGTCGTCGCGGGAGCAATACCCGCGTAAGGCGGCTACCCACTCACACTCACTCACTCACTCCGTTAACTTATTCTTCGGCATGAGTGGCTTTTAGGAGATTCTTCCTCTCCTTCCATAACTAACTATCCATGGTGCGTGTGCATAGAACAAATACATATGTATATATGAACAGCGAGCAAGGCTTTTATGTAGCTAGTTAGTTATGGGCCCCGGAATGGGCACATGATGGAGGATGAGACTACCGGGTGGGTGGGTATGGAAACCCTTTAATTCCTTTGTTGTTCACGTCTGACACTTCCATGGCTCATTCGGAGGGCTGTCGCTCTCAACGTGCCAAAGGAACGGTGGAGAATTTATATGTGTGTATGTATGTATATAAATGTATATATGCTGCGCTAATATATGCGTAGAGGAAGGGACGCGGGGAAGCTCAAAGTAGTTCCATTAGCAGGGCTTTTGGAACATAGCCGAGGCTCCTCTACTACGTTCTCTCCTATGAGAATGTGAAGGAATTAAAAGCTCTGATTGATTTAAAAGTTGGAAAAGTTGAGTGGTGTTTATGCTAATGAAATTAGGGAGACCTTCCTTACTTACTCGCTGTATTATGCTAGCTCGCGGCACGGTCTAACGTAAACTTGGTCTCCTCTCTGATACTTCTTCTGTGATACTCCTCGACGTCTCCTATACTCCGACAACTCCAGAAGGCTCTGTGGACTGTGTAATCGGAGGGGAAGGAAGTATTATAAATGGGGAAGAGATAAAGGACGGAAAGAGTGAGCGAAAGAGAGAGAGAGAGAGAGAGAGAGAGTATATGGGCGAGGAGGGGATTGGGAGAAGGAAGAAGAGAGAGAATAAAGAGTTGGAGACGAGGGAGCATGGATACATGTATATATGTATCTACGGGTTATTTCAAAGTTGCCCGCGTTATTGATGGCCCCTCTGACGGGCTTTGGCAGCCGGTGACGGCCCTTTAAATTCTCGTCTAATAGTCCGTGATCATGAATGTGGCCTGTGGGGCGGTGGTGGTGGTGGTGGAGGTAGTTGTAGTGGTGGTGATGGTGATGGTTGGAGCGGCACCGGCGGGATCCAGCACTATACTGTATACTATACTACTGCTGCCACTGGGACTGTCCATGGTACTCACTCTCAGTCAGTTACTTGCGTGTGCGGTGTATTGGGAACTGTATAATAATTATATGCTGCTGTACTATGTGGTTAAAGTCGGAGCAAGTGACTGTGTTAGTGTGTGTGTGTGTGTGTGTGTG
>WJFA01001400.1:0-21769 GCA_009870155.1 Pseudobourletiella spinata | reverse complement strand
AAAATGGACTGACTTCTGAACCGCAGTGCGAAATGTAAAGTGCTCGGTGGGAGGATCATACACTGCGAGGAATTAGAAAATTGGGTACCTTGGTGCACAAACCCTTCCGGTTTGCTATGAAATTACCCAATAAATAATAATCAAAACCTCTATGTGTAGTCTTCCGCAGGCAAAGATGCCTTAAGCTAGCTTCATACAAAGTGTCTTGTAAATCGGTCCTTCCACGTCTTTAACTGTATAAGTAACTGGGTCGGTTAGGTGTACATATTTTTACTATAAAGCTCCTTTCCTAACGTTTTCGTAACCTTTCGGAAATATTTTCAGTTTTCTTCCTCATGTACGTACAATATCGCTCACACTATACTTTGGCTTCAATATTTGGCTGTCATAAGGTCGTGGTACAGGTATCTGAAAACATCAGGACTGTTTTCCTCTGTCACTTCTTCGGGGGCCATATTAATAGAACGATGCCATGTTCAGCATTTATCTTCTATTACGCTTTCCGTTTTTGTACAGATTTGAACGAGCTATATCAGTCATCAGAGTTCGAATTACCCGATCAGCCAGTGAACCCATTATTATTGTGTGCGCAGAGTAAAGTTACATCTTCGTCTTTCTTGCAGGGATAGAAAATCCTTATTATAAATTTTCGACCCTTTATGCGTATGAAGGAAACGAGGGACCCAGCGAGTCTTCACAAAGGCATCTTTTAGCGCTGTTTTAATTTGCGACAAAATTAATAGGACAATAGAAACAATAACAAGAAACATTCGATTAATATTTTTGCAAGGCATTATTAAATTTAATTTCAGAAAGAATCACGTGAGAAACCATCCACTACTACCAAAATATAGGAACAGTGACGGTTTAAAATTTTTATAACGGACTAAATCAATGAAGTCGACAACAAAAGTAGGATTATTTCTGGTGTAAATGATTTTCCTTCTCAGAAGACCTTTTGCGTATAGGCTTAAACAACGAATATTCATCAAAAGTCGTTAAAGTGTTCATTAAAAGTGTGGTTTACTTTTAATTCTTTATAAAGTGGAGCTTTCTGACTTTTTAGGATAGTCGTCTTTCCTTTTCCAACTACTTACCACCGATGGATTGTTGGAAAACACACGCATCTCCTTGTTAGCCATCACTGTATTGACTGACGACAACCGAATGCATGGAAAAAATTATACCCTTTCAGAAATCTGAAAAGAGTCTAATGTGCAGTGGTGTTCAATATCTGAGAAAAATAGAAATTTTGTTCAAAAAGTGAAGCAAGCTAGAGCCACAAAGAGAAGAATAATTTGCGAACTGCACTCATCGCAGCGTCGAAAGCAAAAAAAAACTTGTTGAAGCTGGCTTTTATTTAAATTGTTGTCTTCATAACATTCGCTGTTTTTGTTGCGATTGCAAGGCAGGACTAGAAGATAAGTGTAAGTAACCAAGTGATCGACATTCACAATGACTCCAAAAATGTGATTACGCCCGAACAGTTAATAAGCACGACGAGTCCTCTGCAGAATATGTACGGTGTAGAATTGTGATCAAAATCAATAAGTTTCTTCGGTACGCCGTCCCCTACCCATAGGTCCATACCGCATGTAACATTCGTTCGGGAGTTTTGCTTTTAGATCATTAAAGAAATTCGCATTTCCAGCCAAGATGGACCGACGTCTGAACCACAACGCGGAATGTTAATTACTCGGTGGGGGGAATTCGAAAATGGAGAACATTGTTGCACAAACCCTTCCGGGTTGCAATGAAACAACCCATTTGCATTCAATCGCTATGTAATTTCGAAAATTGAATGGACTCAACCATTTCAAAAGACAATTTTATCTTCTCAGTCGCCTACTTATGAGATAGGGAAAGTCCTCCTTCAAATCTTCATTAAAACTACACTTGCATCGATTTGACATGATTACGAATTAGATAAGACATCAATCAGTGAATAAGAGCACAATTAAATCTTTCGATGCTACGCCCATTTCAACGAAATTACTCTTGTAGCTACGTTCTGGAGAGCATATGTATGCATGAAGTGGTATTCCCATGTATAAAAACAAGGAACACGCAAAAATTCGGCGCCAATAAAATTCTTCCCATTGGTGCACTTCCATGACTTAAAACTATGGCACTTGCCATTGAGCACGCCATTTTGATGGTGGTCGTTCAAAAATTACAAAGTACTCTTACTGCGGCATGAAAAGATCTCAAGCTTGGAAAATAAGGACAAATCCTGAAATCGAGTACTTGCTGTTGAAAAATTTGGCTTGATTTTTGTCGAGTACGGGCACCCCGAAAACAAGTACGGTCCTCGAAAAACAAGTACGCCTGGCAGCTCTAGGCTTACTAGATTTGCCAAATTCATTGACGCTCGCTTGAAAATGCCCAGATGAGGGTAAATTTTTAAAGCCCCCTACTCTCTTGTCACTACGGGTAGTTCTGACATGTTAAGGAAATTTTGAAATATTCCAGTTACCCCTCTATGGTCCAGAGCATTCTCAAGAATTTCATTGAGAATCTAGTCTGATATGATTTGAGTTTTTAGGTTATTAGGAATGGTAATGCATCGTCTTAACTATCACGTAGGTCATGCTGCAGCTAGAATATATGCATATAGCGTCGATTCGCAAGACGAGGATGCTGTGTGGAGGGCCGAATGAGAAAAATTGCTTCTAAAACGTGTAAGTTTCGCAACGGAAGAAAAGCAGAATAAACTTTACACCTCCACTTCTCATCGTAATACAGGGTGTGCCAAAAAAATCATTTGTAGCCCGTGCTAGCCACTTGAAGAAAGCTCTGAATGTACTAGATGGCATACATTTTTACTTGCAAGGATGTACGCTTTTAGGCTAATCATACGAACCCGAGCTCGTGATATCCCATATAGATTGTGGACACATGACAAACATTTGACACCCTTGAGTCGTCGTCACCGCTGCCGTGTGGTCAAATCTTTCTGGAATAGTAGCTTGTAAAATATCATACCCTATGTACACCACTGCTTCACGTTAGCGCGTTCAGTTCCACGTAAGCTCCACAACTGAATCCCTTTATTTTGGGATACCCTGTAAACGTGGACACTCTACGGAAAAGAAAAACAAACTCACAGCCAAGCTATTCTATTTTATTGGCTCGTATTCGGAGTAACGCACACGTCCACCACGTCAATAGGGGTAAGCACTGACCGAAGCCGGTAGCTGAGTCGGTCGAGGGTTTGCTAGATGAAAGAGAGTTTCCGCAGGAATGGTCAGGGAGAAGCGTCGTTCACTAACCACCGAGAAGCTCCATCTTCGACGGCTGGAATCAAAGAAAACATGAGAGTGAGAACCGGAGAGGAGAGAGACTGGGTGAGCTAAAAGAGAGATCCTCATGAAAAATATGAGCATAAAATACATTCGACTCCGCACTGTTTCTCTTACAAAATCCTTAGCCATTTGTCCCAGACCTAAAAGACCCTCTGCGCCTTATCCGTGCGGTAGAGCCAGCTCAGAAACTCCAATTGTCTTCCCCCTCTGTCACACAGAGGCAGAGACTCATCCTGAATAAGACGGGATTTTTGGCCTGGATTTGTTCCCTTATAAGAAACAATAATGATCTGACTTAAGGGCTCAGCGGTGAACACTACTCCGAAATACTCACCTGCTAGTGACCTGCAGCTCAGGCAGACACATGTACCCGTCCACACATCCACCACCTCGATCGTTCATTCATATATATATATATATATGTATAATTGATCTACTGATACAAACAAGGGTCGTTTCTCTACAGTTTGCTCTAATTTCAGTGGATGAAAAGACGTAGCACTAGTACTGCGCCAGTTAGGATGGGTCAAACCTCGACCTACGTACAAATGGGACAGCGTGGGCTGGTTCTAGGGGGTGAGGAAATTTGGTAATGATCCCATCCGTGAATGACACCAATTAACGAGCCATCCTCCTCACACTCACCAAATGAGCCTATCTCAATTCAATTGGCCTTCCACCCTTGCGGCCATGAATGCGGAAATATCCATTTAGTAAACGCTAGAGTGAACATAAGAAATGCTAAGGATGAAAACGAAGTCCGAACCAAATCAAAGCGTCATATACAAATCAATGTACACGGTTTTGAAGCTACAGCAAAATTTGGGCGTTTTCATCGGTTCTTAGTGGGCCTAAGCGGGTGCTCTATACCGGCCTTAATATTCATGAGTTAGAACCGAAACTGGATACCTAGATCAAGCTAAATGAGTTGCAAGGAACTCATTCCCAGTTGGGATTCTTCACCTTCAAGTTCTGCTCTGGATATCGGAATTCGAACCCAACTTTATGATTCATGTGTGTGAATGTAAATCCTTGCAAAGATTCTTCGGACCTTTTGGTGAGTGATGAGGGAGCTGAAAGAGGGTGGAGATCGCAACAGGAACATTTAAGTTTACGATTTTCAGATCAGCTCACAGCTAGACTCATCACACAGCAAGCAGAAAGGCCACTGTAACGTTACAAACGGTTACTTATTCGGTGCACTGCGATTCGTAAAAAGTATTCCTCATAATTAGAATGCTTCTCAAGTGTGTCAAGTGGTAAAACTAATACCTTCGTACCATACTAGAAGCTCTCCAATAACCCAGCAATGGACAAAGGAGAGTCACCTATGATGCTTATTAAATAAAATATTTGGCTTTGACGTGTGACCCTAGATCAAACACAGACACGCCAAAGTTGACATCATGGGACAGAATTAAACACGGAATCTAATGGTGTCATTCATTCATTTTTACTTGGAAAACATGACTCGCGATCGGACCAAAAGTCTGGCTTTTGATTTGGATATTTGACCCCAGGTCAAATGTTAGAGTTTTGAAAATGTGTGCCCTAGGGTGCCTATGTCCGTCTCCAGTAATCCTCCCAGTGGTTCCAAGGTTTTCCCCGAACACATTTGAGTCGGCCACGGTGTATAAAATTGGTCCCTTTTTTCACATCTTCTCCTCAGCCTCATCCTCCCCACTACAACGGCGTCAAAGATGCTTGTAAGGTTTGTTTAGCATGGTGGGGGCAGAGAGTCGGGCAACTCGATCTTACCAAGGCCTCCATGCCAACTTGGAATGCGGTGATAGAATAGGACTGTAAGATACGAGTAGTTAGTGGTAGAAGTGGTTGCTAACGTAACGGTGACGACCGAGACCGCAACGCAATGACAGGCAATATGGATGGATATCAGTCCGGAGCCTGAGCATGTCTATATATGGGACGCATATGGTAGTAAGAGTGTGCGTGTCATGAAAGTGGGTGAGGGACTCCCGAATCCTCTTCGTCGTTTACCCCACCCCCCTCCCCCGCACCCCGGCGGAATACCTTCAAGCTCTAGTATGCCCCGAAGAAGTTGTATATACCCTGCGGAGAATGAGCGGAGAGAGGGGGATTCCACGGTGCAGGGATTCCTTGAGAGATCTCTGCCAGTGCATATACTTAGTAGCATTTGTGTAGTAGAAGCGGGCTTCACTCAGAGCAATCCATTTGGAACGAGTGTCTTCTTTGATCAAACAGAATCATGAAACAAGGGGAGACGAGACGAGTCGGGATGGGAAGGAAATTTGCCAAGGGACCCAAAGTGTGTAAGGACGGAGTAAGTTCACCCGTGGTATACAAGTTAGAGTTGTAGTCCTAATAGCAGCATATACACCCTGACTTAGTTATCTCCCAGCTCTCATTGAAGCTAATGTTAACTAATGACTCTCGTGATGCGATTCGGAAGTTGGACGATTATTCAATTTTTCATCGTCTTTTATTTTTTTATCTTCCCCGCTATGCCACCCTTACCACTACTATTACGCCTGCCACATCATCACCACCACCCCTACCCCTACTACTACTACTACTACTACTATTTCCACTCGCACCTCATCGTCTACCAGCTCCTGTTTTTAGAAATGATCCTTATAGACTATAGGACTCTTCCTACCGCATCACCGCTGTCAGACTCCCACGCACACACAGCCGCGAGGAAAGAGTATTAATCAATGGCCGTGAGATTACCCGCACACCGCCGGTTATTCCCTCCCTTTGTCCGCCTCCCAGTGTCCTCCTCTCCTTCCGAGCGGAATGACCGCTGAGAAATAATAATAATAATAATGCTACCCACCAGGAACTAGTTATAAATGGTCCCGGCCCACTGAGGGAGACATTCGTACTTGATTCATCCTTCCCTTCTCCACCTACAGCAGACATAGGAGGTTATATTTGCATGGTACCCGACCTTCGGAGACCCGTCACCACCTTATATTTCTATACTGGGGGGCCCAGCTGGGTGTCCGCCCTTCGGAGCGTCCTAGTATACATGCACTTTCGTAATATACATTACTACATACAATAATCTGCTCTTAGCCCCCTTCAAGTTCCTCATGGATATTATTATTAGAAGCGGAGTGGTACTCCCACCTTATATTTTCTGATGGATATTAGGAGCGGGGTGGTACTTGTACGGTTGACATAAAATAAATTAGGCTCTGTGTGATTCCTGAAGGGCGGTATATTGGTTGTCTACAGAGGAGTGTGTCTGACTCCCGGTGCTCAGTTCTCAAAGCCCATGGATGTCAGGGTTTAAAGCAGGATCTTGACACAGCTCTTCAGCTCCCACCGCTATAGCTTACAAAGCTCCCACTCCCTACAAACACATCCACAAAACCCATAGGGAGATGGTGGTGGCAGCAGTCGTAGTAGTAGTAATAATAATAATAATAATAATCTAGCATTCCAGTTAAGGAACAACAGTCGCACGCTCTGCTGAATACAGAGGAGCGATCCATACATTTCCATACAGCTCCTCATTAACATCTCCCCGCTCTCCTTCTAGTTATCTTCCCCTTATTACTTCTTGTTGTGTTCCCGGCGTGGTGGGCATAGTTGCTAATGCTACGTACTACAGAATCTTCAAACCGGCGGATTCCCACTATGCACATTGACCGAGTGGGAGGATGTGGGAATGCGCCTCGAGTACTTACGAGCTACCAGTGGACCGTGTAACAAGAGAAATAATACAACATCAACTACTACTACTACACATATATATATACTATACAGAGCAAGAGGAAGATGAGGAGGAAGGAGCTGAACAGCTATGAGAATTGGAATGGGCTTAAGGTTAAAATTGTACTTCTAGCCAAAACCTGCATATATAATTAATTGTTGAGCAGATCCGAACTAATTGTTTGACCTGTTTGAGGTGGCATTCAGCTCTATTGGCGTGTACTTATGCCAGCCGTTCTTCCTACTTCCTCGCTCCCACAGGAGCTATAGGAATTACATAGTTTGCAGTGCTATGGAAGGGTTAAGGGTAGAATGGCAGCCGGGTGGAAGATGCGATCGACACGAAGCGGCGTAATCCACGACTCAACTATCCCGCCCCAATCAATGATTCTGGGCTTGGTTCTCCTCCTCATTTATTTCCACGTTCGTATTATTACTCCACTACCATTGTCGGTGGTTGTGGTGTTGGTGGCAGAGCGAGGTTTGACAAGGCGGCTACCCAAAGTCTCGTAAGATTTGACCATGTATATACTTGATCATTACCGTGTGCTAAGCACGATGGGATAGGAGAGACCTGAGCATTGGAGTGTCAGTCATTGAGCTGAGAGCACGTATTACATACTACTTAAGCTGTAGCCTGTAATAGTAGTAGAGGGTGAAACGATTTCGGGGCTGTTGGTTCTTGTCATTTTCCAGGCGAATGATAAGCCATTCTAATTTACAAATGCTCCATGCTCCCCTGTCCCTTGCCATAAGCCACTTTATCCAACCACTTTACCAACACGACCATCATCACCAGAGTCGATGAGGATTACCAGTCAAATCTGTGACGCTCTTAGGGGTTGAAAAATTTCAAATAAATTTTGAATTTGTTATAGGAATACTACTATGCCTACAATGTCCGCTCCAATGACCTCTTGTGCCTCAGTGTGATGAACGTGAAGTGAGCTATGGGGATAGGGGACTTAATTGGAGGCTCAATCAGGTGTCCACGGTGGATCGACCCCGGGTTCACAGGACATGTGACCCTTCCCTAGTATACACTAACCGTAAAATATTTTCCCCACCTAACGCCTAGTTTCAGAAAAACTTAACTTCGAAATTTCAGCAAAACAGTTTGTGGGAAATTTAGCATGTGGTTTCGAAAAAGGATTTTAATTTGGCAACGTAATTTAATGTAAAATGTAAATTTAATGCAAATTTAATGTAACAATTTAATGTGGGCCTTTGGTATTTTTCAAAATTTTTATTTTTTCCAGTCCGACTGAAGACTGCTAAGAAACTTGTTTTGCACTCGTTTTAAGATAAGTTATGCTGAGAAATCAAATTTCCGTGGTTGATTTCTCAAAAATTTATAACCATTTGTGGAAAGAATTTAAGTACTCATTGGTGACGTAAACGTAAAAACGTAATATTTAAATCGATTTTACACGTAAAGTAACATAATTTTGGAAAATTCAAAACAGGCATTCAATGCTCCATGGAAACCTGTGTCGACAACAAGTTTCAAATTTTCGAAGGATCGCGGTAAAATCGATTTGAAAATTACGCTTTTACGTTTATGTCGCTAGCGCAAACTCCCTATCATGGAGTAGTCTTCTATGCTCGTGCTCATACTTTTTACAGGTGTTAATTACTATGACGAGATTACTACAACTATCCGTTTCATTACATCCCAAATTTCAACTTGTTTATTCCATTGCTATAATTTCTGTGAATATAGCACATACTCCAAAAGGCCAAAGTGAGCAAAAAACTTCCGTCCCGCTATTGCGACTTTTGTTTTTTGATTGAATAAAAAGATGATTAAGTTTCGAGTAGGATGCAATGAAATGGCTAGCAGTAATAATCTCATCTTAATAATTAACAGCACTATAAGAGTAAAAAGTATTAGCAAGGGCATAGAGTACTAACTTCGTTGTTTTGGAAAAACACCAGAGGCACGTTAAATCCTTATGGGAAGACCCATGTTAAATTTCCCAGAAACTGTTTTAGCTTCTTGTTGAATATTTCTGAAACGATGTGTTAGGCGGGGAAAATATTTTAGGGTTAGTGTATGCTAGGGAAAGGTCACATGTCGTGTGACCCCCGAGTCGATCCGCCGGGGGCACCTTACTGAGCCTCCTGTTTAGTGATCACTCCCGATCCCCGAAAGTGCCCGTAATGGAAACTTGGTCGCGAAAGCTGGAATGGGAATCTTGCTGACTGCAGAAATGGGACGACTGTGCTTTGATCTCCCCGCAAAAATTATCTTTTTCACTCCAACAATATGACCTATTGATGAAAGGAGCCGTAGCTCATTTTAATTATGGGAAGGGAAATATTGTTATTACGCACGAGCGGACAGATAGGACTGTGAGGAGAGACGGGTCTGAAAAGAGGACAAAAAGGTTCTACTCCTTCACAAAGTAAGCGTAAGCGGCGGGGCCTGGTGTGTGGAGGGGTTTAATTTGTCTTAAAGAAAACATATATGTGTATAGATGTACACGAGATCAGCACAAATTTACACAACTCCCCACTCCATTCCTCATCCCCCGGCAGGGGCGGTTGTGTAACAGTAACAAGAGAATGTAAGAGTTGTGTAACACAACTCTTATGCCATAGCCGGATAATTACTCGTGTTAAGGAGTGACCCGGGCAAGGGCCAAGAGAGACAGTAATTTAGAGTCTCGTAAGAGAGTGGGATGGGTACTTGACGTCGAACACGATCCTTTGGCTTCCTGCCGCTCACAATTGTATTTGTTCTCCTCTTGTTTATGCAATGGGAAAGGAGATGATCGTCCCTTCGTCAGAGTCATGGTATCACAAAATGGCTTTCCTGGAACAAAGATTGGAGTAATTGACTTGCCTGACCATGGGTACGACGGTTTTTGTTCTTCCGCCCCCGCCCAAGTTACAAATGAGCGTAATTCCTGAGGCAGTTCTAGGTACACTAGGGCTACTAGATTTACACAACTTACGAGCAATGGGCTGGGACTGTATGTAAACACATTAGTGGCATCGCTGGGTAATCTGATGGTACATTGTGGATGTACTCCCACTGCTCCTCCTCACGGCTCTGTGTCACAGTGCGACCTACGCGAGAACGAGGAAGGGAGTGGTAACTCCTCTTGCTGTCCTTTGAATTGTCACCAACGTCCCACAGCCCCATTCTCGCGCGCATAGGCTAAAAGGCTAGTGGGGATCCCCAGATCTTAAGTTAAGGTCGCAAAATGTAAGCTGCGACAGCCTGCTTCGGCAGAACACAATCTTTACTCTGTCCCCGCCAAAAAGTTTTGCGTCGTTTAAGGAGGCAAGTGTGGAGTGTCGTACTCACCTTGCCAGATGGGTAGGAGGATGGACTCTAGCGCTCCGATAATAGTACCTCACGTGCTAGCGCGGAACTCGCTCCAAAAAGTTTGCAGTGATGGCGTACAGTATTCATTCCAATATATCTACCTATATGCCTCACATCAAAGACCGGCCTACAGCTCTTGGTTGGTGGTGTCAGTAATAGTGGTATCGGTACGGCGTGGCAGTTGTATGGAACCACACCATTGAGTCTGTAACCATTACCATCACCTATCATCATAATCGGTGGGTATTTGCAGATACAACTTCTAAATGGAAAGGACTCCTTTCGAACATATTTCGCATGATGCCTGTTTGAGGTAAGTAGATGAGCATGTTGAATATAGGGCTATGTGCTAGTGTTGCGCCTGTCGATCTTTTTCATGTGATACCCCATCCTTTTTGTGCGGGTAACCGAGATCAAAAGGTACAGTGAGCTGAGTACCGTACTAAAAGGTATTGAGGGTATATATTTGAATTGGCTCATTCACGTAGCTGACTTCTAATATAGATAGTGTCAGCCTCGTACTCGTTGCCCCCTGCTAATTGGCTGCGGGCCTTCGCATGGTAAAATATCCGCTCGGGCTCCCCCTACCACCCATCAGTCAACTAAGCGATTAGACTACACCGGATTAGCCTCCATTCCGTTTTTTATAGCCTAAGCTCAGCATTGAGGGTCAGAATAGCGCGGAGGATCTAAAGATTTTCCAAACTTGACCATGCTATATCATTCACTTGAGAGGGATCAATGTGCTACTGATAAAACTTGGAGACTTCCAGGAGGAATCTGAACTATCTACAGAAATAATCGTCATCTACGAAAGACGGAAATTGAATATCATGGATCTCTAACAATGAACTAACAAATCTGCTCAAGCTTGGAACCTCCATTGACTCTTTCCCTTAGTGAAAAACGTAAGACGGTGGGAATAGTTCTTGGGGAAAATTTGTAAAGTCTGGATCTTTTTTGTTACTTCTAGAGTTGAACAAAAAACAGAAACGTTTCTATCCCTCCATGTGCGTACAGTTAAAATGGTATAAAGTAGTATTTTATTTGGAATGAAACAAATTTTGAATTTTTCATGAAAATCTTCTCATTTATTTTCTCTGTTGTCGACTCTAACATGGTCCCTCGCGAGCTCCATAAATCCATAAGTAACTTGAGCGTGTCGAGGGATAGACAACGATAACCATCTTTATGTTACAGTATGTTAATTTATTGTACTAGGTTTGTTGGCCCGGACTACGTCCAGGCGAATCATAGTACTTTACGATCATGCTCTTCAAAAGCCCCATCTTCAGAAAGAGCCATCTTTCTGATCTTTAGAGAGATAAGTAAATATACAGGGTGCCCCAGAACTATATGTCACATTTGTTTTAGCTCTACAACCCAAACTCCTATACGTAGATCAATGACTTTACCACCAATCGGAAGCTGAGGCTTTGGGATTTTGTTTGGTACCAAGGGCGCTCGGATGTGTGCGCTATTTCCTGAGCTATGTGCCATGCAAAAAATAAAGCGATTTTAACATTAGCGTAAGTAAAGGGTTCTCGTGCCTGTAGCTCCTGAATCCAACGTCGCACAGTCATACGAGATAGCGCATTTTGAAGGTATTTTGCTACTGTAATGACTCATATGCATACTTTTTGGATTTATTTGAATGCTAAAATCAACGCGCTGGTGGGCATGGATATGCCTTACCCATGCACTCATGCCTTTTAATGCAATCTTTTGGCCTGGCATAAGTCAATACAGCACCTTCTAGAAGAATTAAACTATTTTAGGTCAAAGATGTGAACACTTTCAAGCTCAACGTCGATGAGGTCATTAAAGGTCATGGGATGACCATTATACCAAAGGGATTTTATTTCACAGTTTTACCCAGGCAATTTTTAGTCCATTTAGTGACCACTATAGTGGATCTTAATATAACGCTAGCGAACAATATTTTTAACTGATATTTTTAGCGTAACCTCTCGAAAATGAAAGAACTTCGAAAATCCGTAGAATATATAAAGATCGTAGAAGTATTCATTCAGCGTTCCTTGTTTGTAGATACAGGGTTCGTTTTTTCCAACCAGCATCTATATTTCATGAGAAAAATAACGAGAACCTTTGACCCACCTATTTTTTTGCCATACTATTGAATGATTGTGGTGGGATAACTAGATCAGTTGCCCCGGCAAACTCTTATCATGGATTGCTTCGTTCGGGATGACTTTGTGGGGGATGGGGGGTAGCCAAACAAAATCATGTTTGCAAACCGGGCTCGCAGAGACTCCAGTAGGTAGTACTTGGCCCCTTTTATTCCGTACCGATGAGCATGATGTATATATTGCATGCATCCGTATTCTCAACGAGGCACTGTTCAGTTCTTCAAAATTCAATCAGTAGTCACGTTAGACGACCGAGGAGGAATTGGGTACAGAGGAACAGAAATGGATTCAAATATTGTGTGCATTTCTTGTAGGCCAGGGACGACCGTAGCTAGAGTGATGGAGAATGGAAATAGGGACATGGGCGGGACTTAATTTGAAGTTTGATATGTTCGTTCCAACGCAATGCTACCAAACTGTGTTGACTGAATGGGCGGCTGGATGAAGCCCTGCAATTCCCCCAGAAACTAGGTAACTACAAACCCACCTTATTCTGCTAATTCCAACCTGTCATCGTCAGGTTTCAATCAATTCAAACGTAGACCCCCAAATCCCTCCAAATGGGACGTCCCCAACGGGATATTTCAGCCTTGTTCGAAAACGTAAGAAGCCCATTTCATACATGCATAAGCTCTGTTATTACATACCGTGCTCTGTTTTGGCTGAGTGAAGTTGAAGAAAAGTTGGCTAGAAAAATAAAAATGTGGGAAAATTTTGTTGCACACTTCCTTTTTATTCTGCAATTCTCGTTTAAAATCCAGAAGGTGGTAAAGAAGGGCATTTCTCAAAGCGAAAGCTGTCAGTACAAACCTAACTATGTTTCGTAGCTGTAGAGCAGAATCTATCTCATCAAGACGGGGAAATTTGAGTGTATATATTAGATTTGCATGAGAGGAATAAATGTGGAGTGGTGCGTGTCATTTCTCTGGTAGGGACGATGATATCACACGTTGGCTTATAGTGAGAAGTGGAAGATCTGTTCAGATCATGTTCCAGAATGAGAACGCGTGACTCTGGGACATATGTAGTGCATTCAAAAAATTTGGATGGAATCAGGTTGTAGTACGGAATAAGGCCGCACAAATTGCAATAGTTATTTCCTTCCGAAAGTTTCACCCAAGTCAGATTCAAATCACAACTTTCCCCTCTTAAAATTTATTTTGTCTTGTGTGGTTAGTGGTTAATACAATTTCAATTCAATTGACTTGAATGGGATCCCAAGATACCCTTTATGAACTACTGAGCCAGAACAGCACATTTCCCAGCACTGTTTCTACAATCACCGAAGCTTCCTAGAGACACACTGCTCCCACTTCCACCGATTATGTAATTCCATGGAACTACCCACTCAGTACTCCTTTAGGCTCCGAATTTCGCCAGCAGGGAGACATGTATGTTTTTGATACGTTGCCAGAGAAAGTATGACGAGTGGTGGTTTGCTACAACTTACAAGGGAAGCAATGCACATGTCATCCTTTCACAGATTCGACATTATGTGGAATTAAGATGTCACCTAGGATGATTAACAATGCCAAACTCCTAGGTGCGGAAATTCAGGTTTGGCTGAGTTACAAGCCCGCGAAGTTTTGATTTCCATGTGAGCACCAGACGGGCGGGGAACTGTAAATGATTTGCACCACATAGAATCTGCATTCCACCCAAAAAATGACGGCGGGAAAAATCACCAAATTTGAATTTTCACCAGCCCCTCATATGCCCTCTTAGCGGAACGTCATACATAAGCCATATCACGGGCAGGTGAAAATTCATATTTGGTGATTTTTCCCGCCGCCATTTTATGGGTGGAATGCAGATTTGATGTGGTGCAAATCATTTCCCAGTTTCGAATTTCCATGCTTACGTCAACTCCCATGTAGTAAGGGGGAGTGTGCTCGAAATTCAAAACTGGGAAATCCTAACGGGATTTAACATGTAAAATTTAAGGTGAGATGTCCCCCCCCCCGCTTTTGCTGCTCACATGGAAATCAAAACTTTGCGGGCTTTTAACTCAGCCAAACCTGAATTTCCGCACCTAGGAGTTTGACATTGTTGATAATCCTAGGTGACCTCTGAAATCCACATAGTGTGGAATCTGTGCAAGGGTTACATGTTGTGACGGAGAATGACGCCAGCGGAGTAGAGATCCTTGCTCTATGGCAAGCGCTCCGACTTGTAAATAGAGAGATAACGAAGGAGTGAAACGGCGAGGTAGGGACGCTAGCTCGGCAGTCTGGACGGGAGCTGCGTGAAGGAAGCACCTGAAATAAAGTAGAGGAATACTTTGGGAATTACAGCTGGCCAACTCGGGGGGATTTTTTTGAGCAGTCCAGTACTCAGGGTTTCTGGACTCTTTGTTTTCCGCTCATGTGTTTTGTGCTGATTATTAGACATTGTTGGGCATTGGGAATGAGTGTGGGTATGAGAGGATTTCGGTGTTGTTGCTAATTGCTGCTATTGATTTATGGTTGCAGTAGTTAGAGCGCAGATTCTTCTTAATGTGCATTCCTCCCCTTGTTAGTAACGCATTGGTAATTGCCGTTGGTGGTGGTTAAATCCCCGCAGTAGCATCCACGGTCATAACCGTATTATCGAAATGACCACTACCGCTGTAACCGCTACAGGCAGAAATGGTCATTTTCTGCCTGTAGCGGTTACAGCGGTACATAAATAGGCTGTAGTTGTTCTGCCTCACTTTTTCTTTCCAGAATAATGTAAACGTTATGATTATTGCTATTAATTACGCTTCCACACGTTTCCGTGCAGTTCATAATGCCTGAATTTGCGACACACATTTGTTCTTAGTTAACACAGTAAAAGTGAGTTTGAACTGGACTGGAATATTTGCACAATGTATGACTGAGTATTTGATGACTGGTGCAGCAGAATCAGTTGGTCAGGGATGGAATTCTTGCATCGTATATCATGGCCACCAGCTGTGACAGGGTCACCAAGTCTCGCTACACCTCACTCTCTCTCTACTATACTACAACTGGCCACAGGGGTTCTCACCTTTCTTGAATTAATGGGGAAAGACATGTATTCATTCCATTATAGCTCAGAGCCGCTTGATTGCTTTCCTTGTGCTAACTCATGTTGGCTCGAGAGACTTTCTATTATGCTACTGTAGGAGAGACAATAAAAATGAGAGGATGTTCCTTAGGGCCAGTCCTGCTGTCCTACCGCACTACGTCCCAACACAAACATGTTGGAGTCGAACCACCGTCCCGTGGAGCGCATAAGAAACCGATTCAGTGGTAGGAGTAGGCCAAACAGCTTAGAATTTAAACGGCTCCTCCAGTAGAAGAAGCCGTGAATTGCACCTCCCTGTAGCTCCTGCTGCTTCTAATCATTTCATTCAGATGACTGGTTCTTCAATGCCTCTATCTTCCAGCCTTGATGATGGGGAGGCTCCACGCATGCATAAACTATCTATCTCTATACAAGGGATGGATCTCCTCAACCTTCCAGTCGGCTGGATCAGGCAAACTTCACCCTATCCCCACAAACAACTTGATGACCCGGATCAAAAGGATTGGGGAAGATGGCCCGATATTTTTTTTCTCTCCTTTGAACATTCACGAATCTAAGTATTCTGCTGTGTAAAGTCCTATGTTCCTCAGCATATATGGACTTGTCCTTTCACCACCGTCGAGAAAAATCTTGGACTGGGACACATACGTTTATATGCATGTATGACATTGTATGTATATATACATGTAAAGAAAGCTGCTGTGATGACTGCCAAGTGGAGAATTCTATCTTACGTAGTACTCTTGTTGTATGGCAGACAGTCATCCGGAGGATCGATTCTGCAGGCATGAATATTTGAAAAGTTTAGGGAGGGGTCGGAGTCTTTACACTATTAAGAAACTCCTTTGCATCCCATTATTTCCACTTCCATATTCCCCTTCTGCGGGCTTCTGTCTCCGCACAGCATATTGCCGCTCCATTCTCGCATATTGCTGGGGCTTGAGAAGAGGAAACCCTTTATCACCTGCACATCAACGGCCAACATTAGCTTTGGTGTGGAAGTGAAGATTTTGTACCCCATAAGGACTCTCTTTACAATTCTGTCCGAAAGGTCATCAAATCATCCTCATAGTTACCGCACCAAAAGTGCATAGGGGACAATTTTTGGAATGAAGAAAGCTGTCCCCGAGAGATAGCCAACACCTATGAAAGCTCTCGTCTCAGATGGGTACCTTCCGACGATTTTCCTCCAGTTGTGTAGAGCTCCAAGCAAGTCTTGGAATTATAATTATAACCAACATCAAGATGCGGAGTCGGTGGAAATTCCGACCATAAAGGAACCAAATACTTCCAACCAGTTTACAGTACACTAACCGAATCAAGTCAGTTCCTACAGCTGATCCCAGAAAAGTGTACTTCGCAGCTACAGTGGTTTCACCAAGCACTCACAAATGCGTAGTGTAACATCCCAGATTGGGTGGAATCAGTGCGTTCGCAAATAGCAATGTAGGGAAGACCTATGGGCACGCACGAACGAGCAACTTTCTTCTTTGCAATTCCTCCTGCCTGTCTTTTCCAATCTACTGGTTTTATTCTAGTCTATTTTCCAGTTCGCAGAGAAACCAGTTTGCTTTCCCTCCAGGATATAGTGTACATGTAATTTAAGATGAGTAGTATACCGAAACCTTAGCATAGTCCTGAAATACTTATTTTGAAGTTGCAAAATGGTTTAGCATAAAAATCTTTCCGCTGCAGTCGTAGGATGCACCCTCACCCGTAAATTTTATCCGTACATTTCTAATGGATGCAGGAGATCCGGATTCCGAACAACAAGTAGTGTTCTTGGTGCTGGAAGAATTTAAAATGTTGTCCACAATATAATAACTCGGCCTTGGAAAAGTTGGTAACCACACGTATGAGTCCTTCCCCCAGCTTATTCAGCAATAAAGAACTCGAGTGGCGTAGTAAAAGTAAGTGAGTAATAGTGGAGCCCGACCGGGAAATGACACCATTATTATTGCATGGAGTACTTCAAGGTTCTAGCATGGATACGGCTATTGGTCTCGTAGCTGATGAGCTGCTCGATGTATAAACCAGCCCAAGTGCCCCATTTAACTAAATCCACTTCTCTCGGCTCATCCCGTCTCTCCCAATAACATCCTTTGTCTTTCTCTCTCTCTCTCTCTCTTACGCTGTGTTACAGCTCAAAAAATTCATACAGGATATACACTGCTGACTGGGATGATACGTACTTTGAGTTGCAATTCCTCTAAAAAGTATATACGAACCCTGCTTGAGTACTCGGAAATGGGATTGCTCAACATGTTTGATTTTCGGAAATGAGCGGTCGTGTTCTGCCTTTGAACTCAAGACTTGACGGAATGGGACTACAACCATGTTACTACGACGACGTCAAGTGCTTTTACCCCAATATTATTGTAAACTACATCATGTACCTTCGGTTATTTATATACCATCTCTCTTTCTCTCCTATACATCCTCAATCTCTTCTGCCGTCCGACTACGGTACCGGGGACCGGTCGCATATCTTCTTGAGAAAATTCTTCCACCAGCAACCCCTCTGTCGCTTGTGCCATCACTTCTTTGTACCTCTTAAGTAGAGTAACCAAAAGATTATCAGACGTGCATTTTAGTAATAAATATTGAAGAAGAGCGCGGAGCTACGCGATGAAAACCGTAGTCGCTGAGGAAACCCCTTTTACTAGCACATCTTTTGTATGCAAGTTCCAATGACTAGAGAGCCCGTTTGCTGGTCTACATCAGCTTTGAACTAAAGGCAGTCGTAAATGCATTGGTGGAGCTGGAAAAAAAGTCTCCGTGGTCGTAAGCTGGTTTGACTTGACATTAAAGTAGCTCAGCTCCTGTCCTTTCCTGACTGCCTTTTTCCCTTTCTCTACGGTTGGATGCGTTGGTCGGAGATGTGCGTGTGCGGGCCTTTGCATCGCATCCACGCCACATTGTAAAACGCCCCACTCCCCCGCCAGACTAAATCCGGAGTCGTCAGTTGGGAGAAATCATTATGCAGACTTGTGTCTAGTTTTGTTCTTTGACAAAGTCAGAGTTAGTGGGAGAGTGCTGCCACGTCGGATAACTTTTCTCTGCCGTCCCGGGTAAACAAATAGAGAGCCGGTTGGAAATGATGCAACTTTCTCTGTATTCCTTTGGTCCTAGTGACACTGCGCTTAATTTCGTATAAAATATGTAAAATTTTGAGTGTTGATACCACAACGGGCGGTGCTACATGGTCTTTTTGCACTATATAGGGACCGTGTACCATTCAACTGTGTCCAACACGTTACGGAGTTGGATACCTTGTGCCTGTAGGACATACACGGGATATTGTCGGAGACTGGGCAGCTGGCTGATCCTACCTCCCTGCTTTCCTGAACCTCCGAGTGCGGAAGTGGTCCGGATAGTCACATCTCCGGAGAAAATTCTTGTTCCTAACGACACAATTTCTTTTGCATTCTTGTAAATGACGTTCTCAGTGAGCTCCCTTCCTGAGAAAATCGTTGTCTTGTCATGTGTCCCTGGAAAGAAAGGCGATTATCCCGAGCTCTCTCCCTCAAACGAACGAATTCCTTTCTTTTCCTCTTAAAAGACACACGACAGTAGGGGTTAATATGTGAGGATGTACAACAGATTTAAGGGAAACATGGGGACGATGTACTTGTGGCTCAATTTGACTCCTCATTCTATCCCGCGGCCTCTCACCGCACACCGATCCCACTACAATCGTCCGTCTTCCGTTGAGGGGGAAAGTTGGAGACTCAAGTTTAGTCATTCGTTTAAAAAGTTATTTCATTACATCAAGGATGGAAGAGTCATTACTGGGTTTGTGGGATGCTTTTGTATGTGTATATGGGTGGGTATCCATGCGTGGATGTACTTTCGGGATGCAGGAGGAGGATTTCCCGTACCATTCCATAACATTCCAGCTTCGCCTTGCAGTGCGTGTGTATGGAAGGAAACCATTAAGATCCCCCTCACACTATTTCTTCCTTCACCTTCCCCTTATCCCCACTCTCTTCACCTCAAGAAATCCGAAAGAGAGGACATTTGAACTAAATTTCAATTTGTTTCAAAATAATAGTCATTCGTCGGAATTCTTTGGGCCGGGCATGTGGAGGTGAAAGTAGTGCTCACTTTATACATTCATATGTTCTTGGAAATACCCATACACGCACATTTTCCTCAGAGGGCCTAGAAGGAGGAGGAGGATTGTGAGGGAAGTAAGGGATGGTGAGAGGTGGAATGTAAAAGTTGTCCAATGTTATAAATAAGAGTGAAACTTTTTCTCTCGCTTCATTTGAATCCAGTGAAGAAAATTGGGAGAAACGCTGAGTGAGAACCCATCTCCACGCATCCTCTTCTATATACTCCTCCTGCCTGTCTTTTCCAATCTACTGGCTTTATTCTAGTCTATTTTCCAGTTCGCAAAGAAACCAGTTTGCTTTCCCTCCAGGATATAGTGTACGACAAGTTTGCCAGTTTTAATCTGAAAGCCTAAGAAGAGCTGTGCCTGTATGGAGAGTTGAAAAATATTTCCTGTATGTACTTATATGCCCAACTATGTGCCTACGATAGGGAAACTTGAATTTTTTGATTATTTCTGGCTCGCAACAGCAACAAAAACTTAATCAACAGATCAAATGATTAAAAATCGAAGTCTCAAATGAATTTCCGGCTTGTCTACGGGGAGGCCAAAGTTTTTCGTGGGCTACTGAAATCCAGCTTTTGTATCAAGTATCCACCATTTTTGTTCTCATCGGGTTAACAGTATTCAATGTGCTCCTGTCTCCTATCCTGTATATTGTCCCGCAAATTTCTCAGAGATCCTCCTCAACTTTATTCTTCAGTTTATGTTTTTGAGCTGCCCGAAGTAAATTGTGATGTAGCTGTGAAAGCGAGTGTAAGCCTGTGCTGACTGATGTAACTGTGTCCAGTTTTGACAGCCAGTACGTAAGCATGGTAGTGTATGTAGTTGCGTAAACTTGTGTTTGTGTGATTTAACTTAATGGAACTCTCTTGCGATCTGCCATTTCGCAAAAATCTGTGGTTACCTTACATGAGGTATATAAGCAGTATGTGTAAAGATTTACGAATGTCTACTACTTATAGGAGGGGTGCAGGGGTCAAATTAAGAGCCAGAGTTTGATTGAAGCCTAGGAAAGGGTTAATTACTTGGTATCAATTAGAGCTTACTCATGTATGTGAGTTGAATGAATGTGTTACTACGGAGACTCGTAGTTTCAAGTTTCATTTCGATGTGATTGTACATGTTCCGCCTTGTTGGGGTCCTAGATGTCCCTTAGTGTATCCTGGCAGGAAAACTGCTTCTACAGTGTCCCATACTGTTATCCAGCCAATTCAAGTAATCCTGTAGCCCAAAACGAGCTCTGCGGGCTAAGCCTATCCTTTTGGCAGGAACATACTCATTCAAGCAAGTCATACTGAAGAATGGTATTATTTGTACAATGACGATTACTGAAGATCGCAGAGATGAGGCAAGAGGGAATAGGTGACTTGAGTTCATTTGAATGCACAATACATTGCTAGCTGCACGTACGCGGACTTGTTGTTATTATTCTATAGCTTTCCCCCGGCCAACGCTGTCGACAAGTTCGCACTCAGTGAACTCATACAGTCCCACACGTACTTCACTATTCACTATTCCTTTTCGAATTAAGCATCTTCTGCAGAAAAGGTCAGAGGCTCGCCTAGGCCCGTAAGTAGGACGGTACTTGTAATAGTTTTCCGTATATTATGCAATGGCAAATGAGCCACACACCATACATAGTTGAGTGCGAGACGTAGTGGGTTGTGGGCTGGCTGGCAGAGTAAGTTGCGGAAACCATGAGGAAAGAGTCAAATCCACTCAGACGCGTACACTCTGCGTATAAAGTTTAGGGAGAACACAGAATGTACACACACTCACCCCGCACACTTATACACACATATACACACACCGTCTGCCTCTTCCACTCTCCATCTGAATGATTAATGAGAATACGAGCCATCCGATTGTCCTAATGTTTCACTTTCTACCGTGCCGCGGAGAAGTGTGTGCCTGTGCATGGGAGCGTGTATATGGAACCAAAAGTCCCAAGTTGAAAGAAGGCACTGGGGGGAGGATAAGTGCAAAAAGGGAACGGAAGGATAGGATAAGGATTTATTTTTGCGTGTATCTCCCCTCTGCTCTCGCTATCTTCGTGAACCAGTCCTGTTGCCTTCTTTCACGGTTCCACCACGCCGCCTTTCATCCCTCCCATCCTCCCACACAC
>WJFA01001399.1:0-21785 GCA_009870155.1 Pseudobourletiella spinata | reverse complement strand
TAAACGGATTTTTTCGGGCGTACACGGATAGCTCCAATACCGTACAGCCGATTTCAAAAATTCTTGCACCAAACGATAGCCCACATTGAGGTACATGGTAACATTTCAGGAAATTTCGAAATTCGAAAAAATAGTAAAAATTTTGAAAACAAGTTTCCCGAAAAATCAATTTTACGTAAATGAGCGAATTTATGCGTAGTAATGCTTTATACAACGATTATAGCAGTGTACCAGCCCGGCTCAACAATTTTTTAAATTTTGGAAAAACCTAAACAAATTTCCAAAGAATTTCGAAATTTCCTCAAATGCTACCATGTACCTCAATTTGGGCTATCGTTTGGTGCAAGAATTTTTGAAACCGGCTGTACGGTATTGGAGCTATCCGTATACGCCCGAAAAAATCCGTTTATGCCGA
This sequence comes from Pseudobourletiella spinata, assembly GCA_009870155.1. NCBI lineage: Eukaryota > Metazoa > Arthropoda > Collembola > Symphypleona > Bourletiellidae > Pseudobourletiella > Pseudobourletiella spinata. Next base: position 21,370 of record WJFA01001399.1, on the reverse strand, counting down.
TAATTCGGGTTCTGGTTAAAGTACGACTCCCGCGTCTTCACTAAAGGCTATTACTCATCATTTAGAACACTTTTAGTGAGAAATGCAAAGAAAAAATTAAAATAGAGTGTAAATGGCATTCAGGTTCTGAAAACAGTTACACTAGGATGGGTGGGATTCCTCTGGCACGCTGTGTCACCATGCCCCGTACTGGACTCGTCTCCGGTTGAAATCATGGGTGACGACGCTGTGTGTGCCTTTCCTCATCACAGTGGAATGAAACCACAGATTTCCGCGCCCGCCTCCCACATATACAGCTTTATCCTCAGGAGGAAGAGGAGGAGGAGGACGGCGGCCGTTCTCCCGTGAGCTCCTCTCCAGAGCCGACACGAAGCGGAAGGCGGAACGGCGGAGCGGAATAAGAGTTGACGCATAATTAGCCAGTGTCTATTAGGGTTGGGGTGAGGGTCGGAATAGAATTTCCCTAAATGAACACAAGTTTTGAGGGTAAAAGAGGGAGAGAGGATGGGTGTTAATGCGGGGGGAGTGGGGTGGAGCTTTTAATTCAATAATTAATTAAGTGACGGGAAGAAAACTATAGCGCTGGAAGGATAACTTGTTCCTTGCTCCGCTCCATACTTTCCGGGGGGTTTCGGGGGGGGGGGGTAAGATCGCGGGGAGGAGCCGCAAGGAAGATAGAGGAGGAAGAGTGGGCATGAGAAATTTATATGAGGAAATATAAGGCTCGTTGCATCCTTTGTGGTGGGTGCTCATGCATGCATGCACCGTCACCTCCACCGCCAGACATTCGTGAACTTGCATAAAAACTCTGGGAACATAATGGAGTCATCTGGAAGGCAGGGAGATGGAAGATGAGGTGGAAAACTAGTCTGGATAGAGACTCTGTACTCCTGACTCGGGGCTTTTATTATTAGTAGCAGGTATTAGTTGTAAGTAGTGGTAGTAGTAGTAGTATTAGTGGTGGTGGTGCAGCAGTAGCATTACTAGTCATCGTCGGGATAGTGCATCCGGGCGGGCTTCGTCGGGACTGACATATGCAGACAGACTACTAAACGATGCTCACCTTCAACTTTGAGGGACTGGGGATGTGCATACGTAGGGATGTATGCAGGTATGTATAGTTGCAGTCATAACTTTTGCTCTGACGTATTATTAAAGTTTCCACAGAAATTAAGGGAGAGAGTTGCTGGAGCATATTTTGTGGAGAAGGCACTGAGGCGGGGCACACACCTCCGTTTTGCAAGTCAGCCCTCCACCGTGGCTCACTTCTTCATTCGGCAGTGGGAAGATCTCACGGCCTCATGATGGTGATGATCGATAAAAGTTTTTAAACAATTCCCGCTCCTCCATGGATAGCCCAACGAAGATCACAATAATCCCCTGCAAACTTGCATCCTCTCCCTCAGCTATCCATCCTGGAATTGATTGACACTACTCTTCCCCCTACTATTCCCCACTGATGAAATGACTAGGAGGAAAGTAACTTTGAACAATGCACGGCGCCTGGTGTATTTTCTAGGGGGGAGAAGATCTATCCGCTGAAAAAATACGATGGATTGGGATTGGACCGTACACGTCTCTCCCACGCAACGGCGGCTTCGAAACCAAAGGGGAATGGGAACGACAACAGCGGGAGTTGTATGAAGGGAAAAAGGAAAATTATGTTTCATTATCTTTGTCATTCATAAAGTCAAAGTGGGGGGGGGGAATAACCCTCATGATGCAGACCGGGAGTGGTACTCTATCAGTTGGCTTCACCAGTGAGGTGGAGTGAGGATGATGACGGGGATGCTGGTTGGGGGGTGGGAGTGGTGGTGGTGGTGGTGGTGGTGAGTGACGGAAAGTGCGAACATTTGTAGGAGGAATTAAGAAGTAAATAAAAGGGAAAAGGGAGGAATTATGGTGGACAGGGCAAGCCTCGTTGTTCATCCGCCCGCGAAAATGGCTCCAGGTTAGCTGATCATCCATCTCAATTTCGGGAGACGGAGCGCAAAGTGGAGCGGAGTAATCTTATCGGTGGGGGTGGTGTGGGGAAATAAGTAAAAATATCTTGTTCTTACTCTTCCTTGCCACTTTTCCGTCGCCTAAATTCATCTTTTTTTCACGGGCATTAGACGATGTATATATTGACTGGGCAAAATTTATTTTGTCTTCCCGCTCAATCCTCAACAAACTCCTCAGTGTCAGTGTTTAATTGTCTGTATTCATACACAATGAGTGCATGTGTGTGTGTTTTTGTGTTTGCTCTCAATTTTGTGGGGTCCTTGCATGATTAGGTGTCGAAAAGTTGGTGTCAGTTTGGGCTCAATCATTAAAATGAGTCATGATAATCATTGTGCGTTGTATTCAAATTTCATTCTGCCCACCGTTCCGCTACTAGTTGACTCGACTCTCCGAGTTTGTGGGATTGTGGGACGAAATGTGTATGAAAAAAGTTTACATGTACAGAGTTAAAGCTCACAGTCACAGTGTATGTGTGCTATGAACTGAAGTGTAAGGTATAACGGGATGTGATGTGACAGCCTCTTGTTTGAGATGATATTGGTAGCCACGGTAATTTGGTAGCATTTTGCTTTGTTGTGTGTTTGTGTGTTTGTGTGTGTGTGTGTGTGTGTGTGTGTGTGTGCGTGCAGCTCTATGGCGAAAGTTGAAGTTGAGGTGCGAGGATTAACTTACTACATATCTATACTACAGAGAGTTTCTTCTCAACTTTTTCCTTAGTCAGGGAACGAGCTGATTTCTCCAGAGACGCTCCAATGGGCAGACGGCTTCCTCCTCGTGTACTCCATAACCGATCGTCAGAGCTTCAATTACATTAAGCGGGTGAAACAGCAGTTGAGTGACTACCGAAATGGAGGCAATAGCCTCTCGGTGGGCTCGAGTAGTAACGGGAACCCGGCTCTTCGTGACTCCGGCAATACTTCCCCTCTTCCCATACCCATGGTCCTGGTCGCCAACAAAGGTGATATGGTTCACTTACGACAGATCAGTACGGAGGAAGGTATGCACTTTTCACTCTCACTCTCTCTCTCTCTCTCTCTTGGGTTGTCTGCCTGTCTTTATTATTGCTGCAACACACTTGCTAATCGGATCTGGTCGACAGATGGTTGTGGAAAGCAATAGGTGGGGGGATTTTTCTGTTTGAACAGGACTTAGGGTGTGTGAGTTGGAAGGGGGAGTCTTTTATTTGGGGGTGGGGAATGTACACATTTGGTACCGTATATGAGGTCTTCATCAGAGCAGGACCCTCCTTCTCTTTTCCAAAGCTTCTGTCTCTCTGTCTCTCTCTCTGTCTCTCCTTCGTTATTAGATTATGAGGGTTGAAAAATTCCCTTCAACTCACAGTAACAACAAGAAGAGGACTTGAAGTAAAAGCTTGCTCTTGTTAGTAGGAAGGAGGGAAGGGTCAAGTTTTTGTCGGAGAGTTCATTTGTAAAATTACTTAAATTCTCTCGTACTGTGCTCAGTGAGAGTGGATGGAACCATGTATGGGTGGAGGGGCAGATAATTTCCCCTCGTCCCTCATACAAAGGATAGTCCATCGGCAGTGGCCATTTATAACGTGGGATGTGATGGGAGGATGGGAGTCTATTACTATTTGAACTCCAGATGTGAGCAGGTGGGTGGATGAGTGAATTGGAGTTGAAATGTGTGAAAGGGAAGGAGATGTGTGCAGTGGGAAAATTACGTGCTTTCCACACTACCCACGATCCTCATATGCATATCCCGGGGAGGGTCAAGTATTTTTTCCCCCTTTCAACTGGGTGGGAATGAGCGAGGGCCTCTGGAAGAAAGACAAGGAATGAGGACAAAACCGTCGTCTGCCGTAGTGGAGAGAGGCCTCGTGAAGGAGTGAAACAAAAAAGTAAGACGAGTTAATGTGATTGCTTGCAGGGGAGATCCTGGCCAAAGATTTAGACTGTTCATTCGCGGAAGTTGCTGCATCGGAGCAAGTAACTCAGGTTGCCGAAGTTTTTCATGAGGTAAGCTACTAAGCTCTGCGAGCAGTGCACTACTAACTGTATGAGAGATACCATTTACTGTTCCCAGCAGTAAATGCGGCGGCGTATATGGGATGGTCCGTCGTCTCCTTTTAATGAGGAAGACCTTGATATGTATGAAAGTCCAGAGTCACAGCTTTACAGGGTGTCCCAAATCTGACTATTCAATTTCTTTTTCTTTCATATATATTTATATATATATATATATATATATATATATGTACACACATAAATAGAATCCAAACATTTCGACGTCGGACATTGATTCGATTGCAATCGAAACCTTTGGCTTTATTAATCTGTCTGCATATAAATTTCGTGTCATAAAAGGACCACCATGTCCAAAGTCATAAGAAATTCTTACTCCATAGCCTTACTCACTAAAGTATTGACGGGGGACTTCCAAGTCACCTAGGGCGATTTATATCCTCGAAGAAAAGAGATGTGACGTACAGTTTGGAGACACCCTGTACATAGGCATTTTCTACGGCTGGACATAAAGCAAGGGAGGGAGAAACGGCTCACCCGACTTCTATTCAACTTTGCGCAGACTAATCTCTTTTAGTGGACCGTTCATACATGTATCTGTATAAAGTGCGTTGTTGGAGTGGCGGGTCCGTTTTTACTGCCAGGGAGGGGGGCATGGTGTCCACTGTTTACAGAGGGTATGAGTAGCCTCCTTTTAGTTGAGGAACTGTTGGGCGGGCGATGCGACGGTTGAGGATTGTGCCGTTTGGGGTTGTCAAAGCAAGTTTATGCCCTCTAAGTGTGTTCCCGTGGCTGTGTGATGGCGGAATTGGGAAGCGCACACGGTACGTACGCATCTCCTGCTCCGAGCAGTTCCTTCCCCTTCCACCCATCCCCTAATTTCCGGCCGGCTATGATGGGATGTAGGTAGTGGGCCCCACTACTACGTAGGGTCATAAAAGATAGCCCAGCTCTGAAGCAGTTACAAGGTGATATTATTGTCGTGGAGGGGGAGTATTTAGGGGAGAACATGGTTCCCCAAGTCATAAGACAGGATTATTGCGGATATCTGACACGACGAACCGGGTGTGACGGCCGGGCGGATGGAATGACGAATGAGTGTCACGATGACTCCTCAAAGAGGGGTAAGCTGTACAAGTGTATATGTGTGGAACCATATACGCCGACGGGTATTGTGTTTTTGAAGGAATTTCCAATAACATTTCCGCGTATTTGTTTGATCCCACGTCTCTGCGTATGTCCTTGTGTATATGGGAAATGTGTGTGCGTGTCTTTCCCGCAGGTTTGTCGGGAAGTTCAAGCGGCTCGGAGGAAGACGAAACAATCTCTGTTGGACCGCGTCCTGGGAAATAAGGCTGCGGCGGGCTTACGGGTTTATGCACGAGGGAAGAGTGACAGTGCTCTTCCCAAAGAGTGAACTTGGGGCCGTCGTCGTCGTCATCATCATCATCATCATCATCATCATCATTGAGAGTTACTAGGATTGGAATGTGGCCCGATGTCAACTTACCTGAGGACAACAACAAGAAGAAAGGAAAAAACTTGTGTACGTGAAGACACGTAGGCAATAAGGGCTGTCTCCGCTTGTCGGCCCCATGTTCTCGTCCCCCCTCCAGCTGTGTCAGTTTTCTAGAAGAAGACGAAGAAGAAGAAGAAGAAGATGATGATGATGAAGAAGATTTGAGGGAAGATCTTCTCAAAAGTAGTTGCTGCGAGCAAGATCGTGTGTGTTTAGATGTAAGTTACTCTAAGAGTTGGGAAGCAGAGGAAGATGAGGAGGAAGAAAAAAAGAGATGCTCCACGGGTCTCTTAAGGCGTCGTTAATGACGATTATTTTGAGCGCTAATAATAAATAGTTGGAGCGGCGGGGCTGACTCCATTAAAAAGTCAACTGCGTCAATACTCAAGACGTTTTATTACCGTATTTCGTATATATCTATACAAATGTATGTGTACATAATATGCAGCGATTGCGGAATGAGTGGGAGTAAGTGTTATTGCCAGGGGCGGTTGTGTGGGAAATTACTCTGTGTGCTTCGCCGGAGCCTCCCTCGAACTTTTTCCGTCCTTCATATGCTGTCATCAAAAATTCTTTGCTTCTCTTGAGATGGCGCCAAAGCACTCGAATCTCTTTTCTATGCTGATTCTCATCGTTGTCATCTCTGTTGACCTCGTATCCCGCTACCAGACCTCCCTTACTCGAGTGTTCGCTTGTGGTCACGACGAGGAGGAGGAGTTTCACAAGCCTTGAAGGCAGGAGATCATACGTTTTTAGTCTACAAAAGAGAGACATTTACGGCGACCCAGTGACCTGCCCATACATGTGATAATGTCAGAGTAATATTAGTGGGCTGAAGTTCATCAGTGTTATATGTTGATTGATGAGTGTGCAGTATTTTCTTACGGAAATTGGGACTTGGACTGGACCGGACCGTACGTCTATGTTTTATGTGGCGTAATTCAAGACTATTGAGTTATGGCTGGGAAGGGCGATTGATACCCTGTGGGAATCCCTAAATTTCTTGCCCGGTGGAAGGGCGGAGAAGATGTGGACGATTATTGAGATGTTAACAACAGGATTTTATACTGGTTTGGAAATTCTACAATTCAGTTTCAGAACAATCACGTAGATTTTATTGTGAAGTGTAATTACTCTACAAGGTAATTTTTAAGTTTAAATTTTTCGGAGGACCAAATACTGGACTGTGGGGTAATGTGGAAGAAATTATGGTATTAATTGGAGCGTATGGCTGATGGTGGAGGCGGATTTGGGAAGGAATTGGATTTGCAGGTTAAATGATTTGACCTTACAAGGGGAGGATTTCACATGTTCGGCTAGCACAGAGTAGACACTTTGCGGATTTAAGAGGTCATCTAGAAGCATTACTAAAGCCAAACTCTGAGGTGCGGAAATTCAGATTTGGCTGAGTTACAAGCCGTCAAAGTTTTCATCACTTCAAGTCCAAAGGAGGGGGGGGGTACAACTTCATCTAAAAATCCCATGGTAAATCCCGTAAGGATTTTCCAGTTTTGAATTTCGAGGAGCCACCAATTAATGCATATAGCACTATACAAGATTAAAATTTGGCATTCTACTTAGGGGCTCGCAATGCGAGGAAATTTTCAGAAAGGCTAAAATATTGAATTTGTGGAATATCCGTATGCAGTTTACTTGTACAAAAAGTATGGGAGGTGTTTTTTTTTTGAAAAAATCCCTCGAAACTGGAAAATTCTTACGGGATTTAACATGGGATTTTTTGATGAAGATGTACCCCTCCTCCCTTGGTCTTGAACCAATGAAAACTTTGAGAGCTGGTAGCTCACTCACCCAAATCTGCATTTGCGCATCTAGGAGTTCGACATTAGTAATGCCCCTAGGTGACTTCTAAAACCCGGATAGTGCCCACTCTGTGCTAGGGGGATACGTGGGATCCTCCCCTTGTTGGGAAGGCTAGGATAGGTTGTTTAAGTGTACAAGTATGTTTGGTTGTTCTGTGTTACTCGGAGTCGAGATTATGCTACTATACGACCTGTTCCAGTGGAGAAGACAAACTTTCGTCTTGTAATTTATATATTTGTTCCGTAGCCCGGCTAAGATGCCCCTATCCGCCCCGCCTCCTCATGTGTAGGTTAACTCCGTCTCATCCGATGAGATGGAATTTTTTCGTTGATCAATAAATGAAGTGGGTTTGAAGCACGCTCAGCATTTTTTTAAGGTCAATCTGCTGCAAGCTTTATGGGCTTGGATTGGACGAGTAAATGTGCTTTCCTATGTCACGCACCTCTCGTGGGAAGATCCTGGATGATGCAGATCAAATATTATTCCATGTAAAACGACCTCAGATTCGGTGTGCCATTTGGATCGGAAGGAGGCGGTTGGCGGTGCATTCACTCACAAAAGCTGAGATGTCGTCACGAAGACGAGGAATAATTTATGCTCCATCCACTGATCTTTATCACTTTCCCTGTAGAGTATCCGCAAACCTTTGCCCCCTTACTCTATCTCTCTGCCATTCCCCCACTCATCCCTCTCTCTTTCTCTCTCTCTCTTCCTCTGTCTCTCTCTCTCTCTCTCCAAGAAATTTATTCCAGATTACGAGGATGAAGTATCATATGCAAAGTACGTTCCGCGCACAAAAAATTCATGCCAAGGCTCACCCATCATGTGGTTCTAGGATTGTGTACAAGATCGTATAGGAAGAGGGGAGGGGCGGGGTGTGAATTCCAATCAGTTATTCATGCTCATTTGATAGAGGTTCAAAAACTGTCGTGGGTGAAGTCAACCATGAGTCACAAATATCAATTAACGTCCGCGGAGGAACGGATTCCATTTTTCTTGGAATATATGGAGGAGTTGGCGCCCTGACATGCTCCGGAGCGAGCCATGATTTAGGTATCGTCGTCCTCACCAGCTTGAAGGTCCACAATAGTTGTAAGAGCTGACGGTGGGCTCCACTTTGGACAAACCGCAGCGTCCCACATCCGTACACCCCTCTCAACTTCCTCGGTCGTACACAACATTTCGAAAGTACGGGCAGCAGCAGGCACAGATGAGTAACACATTTAGCCTCACAACTTCCCACCAAATGCAAATGACTACGACAGCAGCCCTCTCGCCTGTAGAGAACACTTCTAACTTTGGGGAAGTGGCTTTAAAAGACATGATGAGAAAATCGGGCGATGAAAAAACAAAGGGCCCCCGGGCCTCATTCGAAACAGGTTACATGTGTGCATGTGGTGGGTTTCGGGGGATGTGGACGCATCTTTCCGCTGGACTGGATATCAAATGACCCGCGCCTCGTCCTCCATTCCGAATGTGGACAGCCAGATCAAATTCACCTTTTAATTCCTTTGAGATCCACTCTTTCATTCTCTTCCGTCACCCACTCCTCCGTGATCCTGCCCTGTCACCACAGATTGGGAACAAAGCTCACCTGAGGCCGGATTGCATGCCATGTGTCATGCCTTTCTCAAAGAAGTTTCAACTTCATGTCACACACACCAAGCCTCTCGGTCACACTCATGTATCTCCACTCACAGTTCCACCTTTCCAGCTCCCACTCGGGCAAGTGTGCTCCAGTCACGGGAGTTTACAGTCAGACAAAAAGTCTTCGCTCTCAACCTCTCCCTCCCATGATGTCAAAGTCAATCGGAAAGCCTCTCGGCCGCACTCATTGCCTTCCCCCGCTCTCCGGACTGCCCTCATATTGGGAATCAAAATCTAATTTACAGAGATGAGCTGGAATGGGAGAGTGGTGAATCCCCATATAGGATCCTCTCACAGTCAGTCCAGAGTTCCACTCTTGTGTGCACTGACGTCCTTTTTGAGGAAAAGCTGCGATCTATCTTTTCCCAATGTCGATGGAATCCCAGAATTGAGGATTCCATATGAATCCGACTTGACTCACCAATCCGAGGGATTCATTGCTCAGATAGTGGGATTTTTTGTCGATCATCCGAGTGTTCCTGGCTCATTACGGTCCGTTGATGCGCTGACTTGTGGTGAGGAGGAGGAGGAGGAGGAGGAGGAGAATGGTTTGAAAATTCAAAAAATTCCAGTCCGTCAAGGTCAGAGGGCATGATGGTGAAGGGGGGGGGTCGAACCCGAGTTTTGTGAGTAACCTCCAACTCCTCAAACGTACATTGATAATATCCTTAACCGTAATTAATTCATCGCTCGGTGGATAGGATGACGGAATCCGCGGAGGGTCTTCTCTCTCTCCAGCCCCTTCTGTTATTTCGCAATCTAGCTAATAGGATTGTTTTTATCATCGAATCCAATTTAACAGTCATGGTGGAGGGCTCAAGTCGGAAAACATGTAGGGCGGACAATTCGGAAGAGAAGGAGGGGGGGGGTACAGTACGTTAATAGAATTCAATTCACGATTCCGTCTAATTCTCAAGTAATGGCAATATACACTACTGTTCTGTGCTGAGTGGTAGTCGCAGTAGTGCTCCGGAAATATCCTTTCACAACCCTACGAAACCATTCTCACATGTTTCCCTCTTAAGATTCGCTGTGCTTGGAGGAGGATACAACAGCTATTCAATTAGACAAAGAGCCCCACAGTACGAGATACTTCACATTTTTCACCCACAGACCATTCTGACCAGGTGTTATATGGGGTACTGGAGTGGAAATCGGTTGGGGCTGAGCTATTTAATCCGATCCTTCACGAAGTCTACCTTTAAATATCCTAATGTATATTTTTTTTGTGTATTCACTTCCGGGGGCATCGGGTCATTTTCCGCAATCCTCGGGACCAAGCTCCTTGCAGTACTGGATTACGGAGAAACAATTAAGTATGCTCTGATGTATTTGTAGGTCCGTATTTACATGGTGAACTCAACTGACCCCACTTCAGTTCCATTCGGGGTTCAGCCATTCAACAAGGCCCTCGTTAATTTCTTATACATGTGCGGCAGGTAATTTCGCGGGCACGATGGAATCTAGAGTAGATGATTGGCTGCATGGCTCCAGACAGACTTTTCAACCCAATCCCCTCCAGCCGTGGGATTGACAAGTAAGTTAGCCTATTAAATTTCCACTCTCCAATAATTCCTCTGTGGTTAGCGGAATTTTCTGTAACTTTTTGTCCTTTTGTACAAAATAGGTCCGGGCCCACCAGTGAAGCGCCTGAGTACGAGCTAAACGGTACACTTACTTATCACCATAGATCCTCCTCATGGTGAGCCGACGAAGGCTGTCCACACGACCTGGAGCTCACCCGCTGCCCCGATTTAGTGCGACTTTGCTCACATTATGATGGTCCTGAACGGCGTCAGAAGAAAAGGACTCTTTGCAATCCTCCTGCAACTATCATTCTTTTTCCACAGTAAATAGTCATTTCGGCGGAGTACGGAGCTTTTCCAGCAGCTCAGAAGGAGTAGCAACGACGAGTTCGTTCATCGATTTCCTACACTGGCACAAACACACAGCTAATCGGAGACCCGATTGAAGGTTATTCCACCGTATCAGCGGGGAGAACTGATATTATAGGGGTTACCCCTCTCCCTCCGCCGCAAACACTTGCCCGTTACTACTTGAACAACCATGCCCTCTTACTTTCTTCCCGAGGCCGGGGAAAGGTTACGACCCGTGCAAAATTGAATCATCTTCCCCTCCTCGAGATAATCACACCTGAGTAAACAGTGTAATTCCTCTCCCATTCCGCTCCGCACCGACATACTGTCCTCGCCAAAGCTCCCGAGCTGCAGGACGAGCCACAAGGAAAACAATTTTTATTATTTACCTCAAAACTCTACCCGTTTGCAATTACGTGGCTCAATGAGGGGCTCATTCGGCGGGAGAAAATGAGAGGACAGGCTTAACTACAAGACAAGAATTTATTCAATAATAGCTTCTGCGTCAATACTTTTTTCCCAACAAATCAAATACGTACATCCATGTCCCAATCTTATACGTCACTGACTAGTGTCATCATCAAGCGCCACAAGTTATCATCATCATCAACTTCATACTGGTCGTTACATTCTGGAATCTGGAGCAAAATATTTTTCTGGGATTTTGCACATGTGACTTTTTGACTATAAGATTAATATAACCACTAAATTGCTAATACTAACTCTACATTAAATTTTTATATTATATAGGAAGTGGCGAGTACGGATATACATATTGGAGCTTGAAGGTACACTGATTTTCACACTACTTATAGCTAATACCCTCTGGGACCATTTATCATCCAGCTGTCATCGTCGTCCCCACTTGAGAAACTATCCTGTGAAGGACTTGGCTCAACTCACTCAAGGCTCACTTCGGTGTGAGTTCCGGCGGCTCGTTTTACTATTTGGTTTCACCCCCAGGGTCCTACCGCTCACTAGTGCCCTAAAATTAAACTTGGCAGACTAATTGGGAAATCCAAGTTCAATCTTCATACCATAGTTAGAACAGTGACCACATCAACTTTTAGCTTTTAGTCAAGAAGATACATGTTATTTATAAACTTTGAAGTAACACAGAACAGAAAATATGGAGGAAGTGGAGCTGCTAACAATGTGAGGTCTGTATACCTATTTGGTCGACATCTGAGGAGCCATAGAGACTCTCCTGCATGTGCGACCACGGGCGAAGCCCGCACTGGAGGTCACACTTAACGTTAACTGTCTGTACCATGCATTTTCCGTAATGAATACTCTTTGGCTATTGGTGAATTCATCGTCACTCTCCACCCATTCGTACCACGATGCACCATCATGACTACCTGTGAAGGACTTTTTGAATATTCCCACTGCTCCCGGCGGACACCTGTATTTCATCCCTCCAGCTGTAACAGTGGCATGCATAACTGATGGATTTCGGGTTGGAATTGGAGTAAAATAAACAATCATTATGTCAAAGGAGCTGCTAGTAAAGTGGGAGCGAGAGTGAAGAATTTTCTTATGGCACGGGGCTGCTGGCCCATATGAACCAACCGGCACTGCCCGAGTAATTGTCCCGCTACGCTTCCCATATTTGTAACCATTCACATGCCGGTCGAGTGAAAAGTTTTATGACCTCCTCCCTACTTCTTTCTTACCATCGCTCCCTCACTGGGTCCGGGTTCCAACTGTTACAGATTACGGGAAAATCCAGGTGAATTCCTGGAAATGATTCTTCCGTCCCCCTCCACTAGACAGCTCCCTTCGTCAGGGTCGGCAGCTTCCGTTCAGTGTTCCCGTATATGAACTATGTGGCCGCTCCAACAAACCCATTTCACTGGAAAAGATACGCGATTCCCTTCGCCCCCTCAGCACAACATTCTGCTCTCCTTCATTTCTTCCGACTGGAAATCTATCACAGTCAGATGCTCAAATATTTTCCCTAGAATAGTAAATCCTGGAGATGGCTTGCGGCTGGGTGAGCAAAACCCGGCGTCGGCAGGCTCACCTCGTCCGTAATACTGTGGTGAGTGGGGGACGAGGTGTTGTTAGCGGGAGGTGAAATGAAACTCATTAGCAGTGGAGTCGGACTCGGCTCGCTTAAGCTTCTTGATGTTGCTCAGGATAACTTGGTTGGCGGGTTCGATTTTGAGGGCTTCTCCGTAGTGGAAGTAGGCTTGTTTGTAGTTGCTCTGGAAAAAGAGAAAAAGTCGTGGGGTCGATGAGTAAAATCGACATGGTAGCTACATTAGTAAAACAATTGGGACTACCGCTGCCGTTCAATTTTACGGTCACATTCCTCTCTCGTACACTGTCTCACAATCTCGACAGCATGACCAACCCCCCTGCACTTCACTTAAATCCCAATCCTTTACACCCCATAACATGACCATTTTAATGTCCACCCTATGACTCCCAATCGTCTCAACTATTACGACCCTCCGTATCACTACTGTATCACAAGAGCTTGCGGATAGGGTATGGTGGGCAATGCTATAGTTTCACTTCCCAGCCCTCCTGCATACCTCTAACACACCACTACCACTCCCACGCACTTTCCTCTCAAGAAGACGAAGAGAGGAAACCTCATAACGCCCTCGCGAAGCTCTTCGCCTCCTCGTCGATAGTAATAAGCCATTCCAGAACCCATTAAAAGTTCCTCATCAAAAGCCAGATGGGACCGGAGGGGAGAGCTGCGGACAGGTAGTACTGGTCATGGATTTACACCGCCCTCCTCCCATGACGGATGTTGTAATGTGAAAAAAATCCCCTTCCCAACTTCTTGGTCACAAGGATTACTCTATTCAAATGTAATATCTCTCCAGTTCCAGTCCCCCGCGTGACTCCAACAAAAATTCCTCGTGGAAAAGAATTAATCTTAAATCTGGATTCAGGGCTGCATGCCACACACGCTCCTCACGCCAGCCTCATCGTGAGTAGACGATGACGACGGTGGTGGTGGTGGTCGTAGTGGTGAGCCTCAGCTCATTTATTACCTACGATGATGATCACCACCACACCGCAGACGGCCAATTTCGTTATTCCGCATGACCTGCCGGCGAGGGATTACACGACCATCACCAGACCACCATCCTCGCCACCACTACCACCATCACGGCCTGCCTACAATGAACCGTTTCAGTCCGCGTAAAATATTGTTTTAATGTCTTCATAACCATCCAAGGAGAGAATGAAGCGGGTGAGTCGTTGTTTGGGGCTGACTGTAAATGCGGCCGCTACTATCCATCCAGCACGCACGCTTGCAAGTTGCAATAGTGATTCAATCACATTTCCTCACAAGCTCAAATGAATACCTAATAATCAGTGCTTGGAAAAATAACATTTACAAATAGAGATAAATTCGCCATTAGAATATAAGAAATAGAAATATTTCTATAATTTTATTTGGAATTGACCGACACAAGTATTCCCATTTGTTTATTTTGATTTTCAATTGAACGGAATAGGTATTTCGATTTGTAATTTTTACATCTACAGACTGTCTGTATTTGCAATACATTTGCAGTAATTAGATATGGATTCTTATTTGAAAATACATTAATGGAAAATTTCTATCCGTGTAGTCACCTGGCTACGCATTTTAACCTTCACACGAAGTTACAAGTATTTTTAATTGCAAAGCCCGTCCGGCGTATTCATAATTGCCTATGCCTGCTCCGAGTATTTCTATTGGTTATTTATTTGTGCTATTATTATTTGTTATTCCTATTTGTCTGCACCCATTTCGGTTATTTCTACTTGTTATTTCTATTTCTATGCGCCCGATCGAAATATTTCTATTTGAAAATAACACCTGTTTTTAAAAGCACTGCTTCTAACCCCCTTCCCTACACCCATCCCGCTTCATACCCACTTCACAGAGACACGCACACAGGGGGATAAGTATTATTATACCCGACGGATCCCCAATATCAGGGGCTCTAATGCAGTGGAAAAAACCTCATGCATAAATTTAAAGCGTGCAGCTTCTCACGCCACTTTCTCCGCTACCGATATTGACATTGGTTTGTTTACACCACCACCATCGCAGCGCATTCATCCTAAGCTGAATGAGTCTAATCTCTCTCTCTCTCTCTCTCTCTTTCTGATTGAGCACAACAAAGGGCTCATTTCCTTTAAATATTAAAAACGAAAATTGATTCCCATAGCAGCTCCCTCTCTCCGACGCCCTCACCTGGTAGTCAAGTCAATCATTCATGCAAGCCATGGGGGGAAATAAAGTTGTAAATGATATTTCAAAGGGAAACGCTAATCCCATGAAAAGTCAGTGGACCGTGCACCCCTATTACATCTACCTGACTGGTAACAATAATGGCAGTATTGAGCGTCCCCGGTTCTTCGTAAATAGATACATACTTCTACCTCGGGCTCCAAATTTGTATGCATAATAATTATAAGTAATACATTTCCAATTTGAAACCCCGATGAAGTCAAGCTCCTCTGCTCGGACAACGACAAAATCTAAGCCATGCAACGAGACACTTATGCACGAAGACACATCCGACCATCACCTTTTCTCTTCATTTGACTGTGAGAAAGACTATGAGGAGGATACACACAAGGAAAAAAAAGTAAGTATCTGAAATGAAAAAGACATGCCCTGGAGCACCAACCGCTGACTTATCCAATATACTGTCGGGTAATCCTCACATGGATAAGCACGGGACTATAACAAGAAGTCACATTGTGAGAATAAAACTTGAGGTTTCCCATTCCTTTCCCCCCTTCAGATCCCTCTTTCCCTATATCCTCGCCGTCCAAAATGAGAAAATCCATACTATGAGGGAGCAAATGGTGGAGACAATGTGGAGGCGAACTGCTGGGAGGCAGAGTACAGAGAGTGTGGCGGGGAAGGGTAGTAGATGGACAGGAGACTCTCTTTCCCGAGTCGTTGACTCCCACCATCAATTTATCCCACCTCCCACTCCCACCCGCCAAATCTTTTCAGGATAATTAATGCTCTTCGATCCAGAAACGAGGGGAGTGTAGGGGTGTGGGTAGGTGTCGTGGATGGATCCAATGGTAGGTTAATGTCATCAAATAATAATCTCATTAATTGCCCCGCATCATCCTCCCTGACGGGGGGGACAATGAGCGCCGCATTGTTCGCACCGCATAATTAGCTCTCTCCAGCATATAACTGGAATCGGAAGGAATGTCTCTCCCCTGTCTTACCCTCTCATTAATGGCTTGATGGCTATGACGACGGGGTGCACGCAAGGTGCTCTCATCGACGGAGGAATCATGGGGCGCCAATGAAGGGGGGGGCGGGAAGTGGGGAGAGGTGGACAGTTAGAATCCTATACCACACTTTCTCCTAATGACTCACTCTCTCCAAAACCCGATGTCTCATCGTCCCTTCTCCATAAAAACCTGCTAATTCAACTCATCCTCATTTGTCAGAGCCTCAACTTTTTACTCAATTTTCCGAGGCAAATGACGAGGACGCCGCCGATGACTCTTTCGGAGAGGACCAGCCGTTCCCACCCACTCTGGCCCCCAGTCGGCTGTGAATGAGCTAAGCTGTTAAATTAATCAAAAGGATTTACAGGGTCCGCTTGAATGGAAACAGAAAGAGAGAGAGAGAGAGAGAGAGAGAGAGAGAGAGAGGAGGATGGGAAGGATGAGGAGGGTTCGGGCTCGACAACAATCTATTTCCTCAAGTGGGCCATTCTGCGCGGGGGGAGAGCCCTTCTCATCCTCAAACACGCAGGTAATAAATGTGAGAAAGAACTGGGGAACTTACCATCAGGTGATAAATGGCTCCAATATTGGTATGGGCTTGAACGGAGTTCGGGTTGAACTTAATGGCCAAGTCATAGTACTGTACCGGCGGTGGGTAGGAAAAAAGGACAGAAAATATTGTTATTATTAGTCCCGTTAGTAGCAATGGACATGAGGAAGGACAATGTTCCCCCAAACCCATGTGTGTGTGTTAATTGAAACTCCACCATAATAGTCATGGTCCAATCATAGGAAAACTACATAATAAGGGATCCACCGGAGAATGTCATATATGCTTCTCTCCACATGTCCGAACATATGTGCTATGATCCGCACGGCAGTAACGGGGAGCTTTCAAGCATGGGATGTTATAGAGGAGTGTAGGGGAGGGAAAGGAAGAAGACACCACATGCTGTGCCTGCCTAAGGAAGAGTCTGAGCATGGGGAAACGTATCCTACGGTGAACATATGTGTATTCTTTGAGATGAGAAAGATGTGTGTGTGTGTGTGAGAAAGAGAGAGAGAGTGGGAGAGAGAAGGAGAAAGCTCACATTAGCTGCGGACAGAACGGCCCCTGTAGTGTGCATAAGGTTCCCAAGCTGAGAGTAGAATTGAGCACATAAATTAGCCTCATGAGGACAGAAGTAATCCACGGCACAGTTGAGGATATCGAATGCGTCGCCTGTCTTGTTCAGATTTTCATAGAGTTGAGCGAGCAGAAGTAACGAACTAGGATGGTGTGGATCCGACGGCGGAATCCCTTTTAGTGTTGCTTCCGCCTCTGACCATTTGCGAACTCGCATCAGCAGCTCCGCCTGGAACACACAGAGAAGGGTATTAGTACACAGGGAAATGAGAGAACCGGTGTGCCTGCGGAAGGCAAATAGTATGAGCAGATAGCATAGCACTACATCAAAAAATAACAACAACAGCAACTCAGTGCAAGTGTACATGGTGCACGGCCTGTACATCAACAACATTTTACAACACACAACCAAGGGAACTCCCCGCTACCAATGTGGAGTGTCTATAGAGAAGAGAGAGAGAGAGAGAGAGACAGAACCGCAGGAGCTTTGCGATAACATTTCCCTCTCCAAACTGATTTTCAATTCTTATGTACCACAACACATGGACGCTGGCGACGATAGCAACAACACTAACAACCACTTTTCCGTGAGGGTCCCACTCTGAAAGAAATTCAAACACTCGGCATAACTGTACTACAAAGGGACAGTTGGTGCAAGCTACACAATAGCCCGTACCCCACTTATATTCCCACTGTGCTTCCATATCAGCCTCCCCGTTATGTGGCTCCTTGTGTAGGGTAAGCCACAATACTAAAAGGGTAATCATCTTCCGCGAGCAGGAAGGAGGAAGGGGGGTTCCTCTCCGACCGCCCGTCGGTCAGCCGTCGCATATATAGTAGCGTAGTAGTCCTTGTTGAGCACTGGCTCAATAGAGTAGTGGTCCTCACTTAGAATTAAGCTCGTTTTTCTCGATTCACAGTTCGAAGTTCACGATTCTTGGGTTCGGAGTTCATGAGCTTGTGAACTGTGTTTTAATCTGTAAGCGAACTACGAATCGTGATCCTGACTGGTGTTATATCATAAGATGAACTATGAATAGGGATCTCGAATCGCGTTATTTTTTTTATCCCGAACATTGAATTTTGATCTTGAATTGCGTTACTTTTTATCCCGAACATTGAATTTTGATCTTGAATTGCGTTATTTTTGTACTCCGAACGATGAATCGCGTTATTTTTAGCCGTAACTACCCTTGCCGATTCACAGTTCGGCATGAAATTCAACTTCGAATTGAGTTTTATTCAGCGCCAAACTGTGAATCGAGATTCTGAATCGTGTTTTTTCTTTCCTCATGAACTCCGATTCATGATTATGAATAGAATTTTTCTGCTACATGAACTCTGAATAGAGATTTTGAATAGAGTTTTTTCTTCCTACGGAATTTTGAATCGTGTTTATGAATCGAATAATTTTTACTGGAACTTTAACTCCGTTAAAATTCTAGCCTTAATGTCCTGGTCCTCACACATGTACGCCTTCTCCATCCGTGGGATCAAGACCCATCCTGTGTGTACCCTCATATGCCAGCAGATGCTCCCTCTCCGGTTAGTGTGGTCACGTCCTCGAGGGTTCCTCCGAACTGACTGACTTGAGCGGGGACCAGGACCTGATAATGACCTTTCACAATACGACGACGTCGGCCGGGCAGCAGTACCCACCGTATCCTCCACATTCAAAGGGGGATGAGGCCGGGAAATAGAAAAGTTCCAATAAGCCCAGTGAACACTGATCGCATTGGTCTCGCTCATTATGAGAAGGGAAATGGGATGATTGCACGCCGACTGCGGTTCTCCTCTCCCTCCACCACCACCACCACCACCACTACACACTACCATACCCTCCACCCGTCTCTACACACTACACTTACATAATGAATCTTGTAAAAGGAATTGGATTCCTCCGCGAGCTTTTCAAGTAGGATCTTCGCCTCCAGAAGTCTCCCCTTCTCCATGTAATTAATGGCCAGCATGTACGCAACCCCAGAATCAAACTTTAAACTCAGCAACCTATATAGTGGAGGAGCCATAAAATGTCATTCCTTTTAGTTCAGAATTTCCTCCCACAATACAATAACACAAGATACACAGGGACACACACAAACGTGCACGTACGCACACACACACACACCCACACAAACATATACGCAGGACACAAAGAACCCGGGAAAATCCTCCACCTCAGTAATTTATTTATTTCAACCAGAATACATAGCCCAGGTTCCTCCATACACCCCAAATATGCATTGTAAACACACACGACCACGCACACACATTACACTCCCGTTCATAACAGTCAAATCCAAAGTGACTTGTTTTTATTCTCCGCCATTTTACCTCCCCAACCATCCTGATCACGTCAGTTACGTTCAGAGCTTTTGTTTTCGAATAAGCAACACAAGCCTTACCTCTCTCACTCTCTCTCTCTCTCACTCTGCCCCTTTTGTTGTTTAATTAGGGACACTCTAAACTCATCTCTTCTCCGAGCACTTCTCTCAAGCACTCCACCACTGTAATTTCCTCTCCCGCAGTCGCTTCATCTTCTTCACCACGACGACGAGCACAGTATATATTGGCACAAGACCGAGCAGGAGCAGGATATTTTCCCCCATCCTCGACGAAACACAGCCGTGAGGAACAATGCTGATGATAGGCGCAAACACTGTGAATTGACTACCGAACGAGTACTAGGAAATACTATAATGACACTGTACCACCCAGATTTTACACAGTCCACACATACATGCAAGTGGTGGTCGGGTATGAGCAGAAAGAGAGAGAGAGAGAGAGAGAGGAAGAGAGAGTAAGAGCCCTTCTGCGAATTCGCAAAATTTCCCAAACGGCTCCCTCCCACACAGTAATAATAAATTGTCCCATCGGTTTGCATTACGCTCTGTCGAAGGAGCCTACTCCACTGCCTTACATAACGGCATTCACTCGCAAATTAATTCAGTTTGGAGTATTTCTCACTCCTCCATGTACTTCTGCTCACAAAAGGCGACGGGATAGAAAGGGTAAAGGCATGCATAAGGCAGCGTGGATGAGTCGTTACAACGCTCTTGGCGGGCGAGATGAGGAAGAGATGGGGAGGTTATGACGTCATCGTTGGAGGGATATATCGTATGAAAACAAGGGCAGGCTCACTCCTGGCTAGTGAGACACGCACACACACACACACACACACACACTTATCGTGGTTCTGGAAATCGTAATATGCGGAGCGGAGTCCCTCATGTCCCGCTCCTCCATACATAAGGCAGTGGAAATTGAAATGAGGCATAAAGGCGGCGAGAATATGGCGAGTTTGTGGACGATCCATGGGGCGCATTCAAGGGTGTAAAGAGATAAGATGGAAGTTAAGATACCCGAGCCGTGTCCCCGTAGCAGAAATATATAAGGGGGATCTTCCTCGGCGAGCACGGGCACAGGAACAGGATGAGAGGCACTACCAGGCCGAAACCGCCGCCGCCTCACCATGTCCCATACCGTGTACATACTACTATACTTTTCAATACCCTTCCCGTCGGAGGAAAACCATCCCTCAAATGCTCAGGAGACAAGAGCAACACTCATGATGATGGCATCACAGCAGCATACGGACTGAATTGGGGCCCATGAATGTGAGATGAGGGTATTTCCACCGGAGGGACACGACTTTAGCTAATAAATATGACGAATAATAGTGGCGTGGTAAAAATAGAAAGTATAAGGAAATATGTGCTCACTGCTCCGCAAGCTCCTGGAAAAGATGGTGAAACTTGAGTTGGGATGCAAGTTTCGCCCCTTGAATCAGCGCCGTCTCTTCCTTGTCCCAAGAAGAAGAAGAAGAAGAAGATGATGATGATGCGGATGATGATGAAGAAGTAGAGGAGGAGGAAGAAGAGGATGATGAAGAAGAAGAAGTCTTTGTCAACGCGAGCAGATAATGACTGAGGGCCTCCGAGGGAAGTCCTGTGCCACACAAAATTAGCTTTTACTCCACCAAAAGCAGATAAACGTCGTAGTTGCTAAATTAGTTCTGGCTCGTTCTGATTAGAGTGCGGGAGTCAAAGTCGGACAGGAATTATTTAATGCAGTCAATATTCACCTTCAATATCAACCTTCTCTTATTCTCCCACTTCTCCGCCATACACTCACTCCATCTCCCTCTCCCTGGAAATCCACTAATTTT
>WJFA01001398.1:0-21793 GCA_009870155.1 Pseudobourletiella spinata | reverse complement strand
TTGAGAAATGGTGGTTAGTGGTTAGATTTATTATGATCACATCTAAACATCTCACATGTCAAGTTCCTCTTGGTTCTTGTGCTAAACTTAAAAAGGAACTATGCGAGTGCGGCTCCCGCGGAAAGGGTTGAAAACAAAAACATCCTTGTGTCAGATAAAATATCGTTATAAGTTAGCGTGCTACTTACCAAAATCACAAAATTTAAGTTTTCACACATCAACTTTCTCTGTCATAAACCAGGACATGTGAAGTATAACACACCACCTAGCGTATGTAATTTATGTCATCGTTCGGTTGTGAGCAACAGGTGAGTGAGCTAACATTGAACTTAGGATGCTGCCCTTCAGTGTGCTAAAAAGGTCGTGGAGACGAAGTGATGCACTTGAAAATGGTTAAAATTATCAGCGGTTAATTTATTTTTACAGGTTTTTTAGCAATTTTTAGCAAAAGTTACCCATTCTAATCAAACTTAATCCGCTTGGAAACTTGTGCGTTACAGGTCGCTGGGATTATTGAAGCTTTCGGGGAAGAGGTTCAAAATCCAGTTGTCAATGTTGGGGATAAAGTAGTGGTCTATCCTTACGAAGGTGTACCTCACGGGTAAGTTCTTGTGCACAATTTTACAAAAGTTTATATACCGAAATTCTCCTTCTGGCACCAGAATAAGAATGCGTAGTGAAACATTTTTCACATTTTCAGGTATGCTGAGTACATGACAGTACCGGAGTTGCAGTACTTGGTGAAGGTACCAGATGATATGCCACTCAGCGTTGCAGCCATGCTTCCTACTGGAGCTTTGTGGGCGATGAATACGATTCAAGTTGCAAAGGAGCATATTGTAAAGATTTTAAACGATAAAGGAGATTCAGGTAGTTTTCAGAGAATTCTGGAAATTTCAATGATGATATGATATAATGTATCATGGCTAACCTATTAAAATTTGACGAATTTATCAACGCGTAGGCCGTGTGAAGGTGTTGGTGGTGGGAACAGGCGGTTTAGCTCTGTGGGCTCTTCGACTTGCTCAACACTATCTTAAAGACGTGCGTGATAAAGTTTTATTGGCAGTCGCTTGTCTGCGGGACGAGGGGATCCTATTGGCTAAAGAAGCAGCGAAGTAAGTACCAATCATGTTGTGGTTATCAAGTTTAGTACGAAGCCCTTATCATGCATTATCTCATGCCTGGTAAACGTTGTTATAGTGTTAACGTAGTGCAGTGGAATGAAGACTGTTACGAGAGAACCCTAATCGAGCGCACAAAAGATTCTCTGGATGGTGAAGTCGATATCGTAATTGATTTTGGTACCACATCACGTAGTCTTCATCGGTCTTTGCAGTGTCTGAGCAAGGTAACAACGAATAAATTGCCTCGAATCTATATTTGTCGGAATTTTCGTTTGAAACTTTCTTTAATTTGTTCGCAATAAATAGGGTGGAATCGTACTCATAAGTTCGGAAGTCGCGGAGCGCCTCTTACCCAAGTTTAGTCGGCGGGCGGAGGAGCGTCAGCAGTCCATCAAATCCGTTGAGGTTGGGTCATTGGATCAGCTCAGGGAGCTGGTTGAACTGGTATCCTCTGGTCAGGTGTGCAAATGACTGTTCTTGTCGTGCATAACGTATTGATTTAAGTCATTAATTGACTTTTTAACTTCCAGCTGGAACCCCCTCCGCACACCGTTTTTCCCGCGGATCAAGCAAAAGAAGTTATTAGAAAATTGTGCAATTCTGAAATCCAAGGAAGAGCAATTCTTCGTTTCCATTCCATTGACTGAATTTGCGGTGTTAGGAGGGTTAAAATCACAGGTCTATATACAAATACATTCAAGTAGTTCAAAGAGATCTACAGGTGGTCTCACATTTTCCTTAAGATAGCAGTAGTATTATGTGCTATGTGCTGGTGAAAGCCGCTGTTGTGTCAGTTTCTGGGTATTTTATGGCGCAAAAATTACTTAAAGGTCTAATCATCCTGGAGCATATGCAATGAGAACCACAAACCTGGAAATATGAATGGCACTTCAATATCGGTGGGTTTTGTTGTATTAAGGTTTCTCTTTGCACTCCACTCCTCTGTTTTATATTCATTGAGAAGAAGATCAAAGGCCTACTATACGTGAACTATACCCACTAACTTGTAGCCTTCAACTGCATTGCTGTTTGAACCATAACTATCAGGAGTGTTGCTGATTTTACTCTCAGTCGGGTATAGATGTGTGACATCGCATGTCCGACATGTAGCTCGTAATAGTAACTCTTACGGCCATCTTATCATATAAAGTTTATGCACGGTTTATGACACCTTCATCATCATACGATGGATGATTTATATTACTATTTTTCACTTTTCCTCCCCCTAAACTACTGTTACATTTACTTGCTTACTGGATACTTGAGTGTAGAGGTTGGAGCTCACACTTGTTTGTATTTCAGATTTCATATATCCAGTTGTCAGTGCAGTGTTGGAATTATTATGAAAGCTCTAAGCAGCATATCCCTTTAATAATCAAGTTTCCCATGAAGCTCAGTGATCGCTGTAAATTTGTAAAATGGTAAGGATTCCCAAAAATTTTAGTATTGTGAAAGTGGATGTGAAAATTTTAAACAAAGAACATAGTATTTATACTATTGGTTTTTGTTCGGAAAATTGTATCATCGGGAATTTGAAGTGGCTGTTGGTGAAAGTTCTAGCCGTAGTTCATTAATTCGATTTGCTAATGAAATTTTGTGCACATCTCAGCTAAACGTAGTCAACCAATGCATGAGGTGGGCAAATTATAATGAGCAGCGAAGGAACCCTATGCACATTTTTGTTGGACATATTCATAGTGCGTTATTGGGTGTCTCTGTAAGCCACCCTGAGCAATGTTTGTACTTTGTATTGAAAAGGTGTGAGAGAAACGTTAACCATTTTCACTTTTCCGAGTGGTGCGTTCACTACAATTTATATCTATTCCTTTCGTTACCTAATTCTGTTTTCATTTGACTCGAATGCATAGTTGTCCATCTGCATCGGCAAGGGATTGCACACTGGAGACTAAATAAGTGTTTCCGATTTTAGGCATTGTTGATTGTTTTAATAGCTATCTTGATTGTTTTACTCTGTGAAGAATCGTAGATGCAGTGGTTTAGTCGGACGGAGTAATGTTTGAGGAAAGTAGTGCCATTCGGTTTGTGCTTCTGGTTGATAGCCTTAATACTCCATCCACCGTGAAAGTTATCAGGCAAATCAGTGGGGCGCCTTTGACGAAGAAATTGTTGTCTTCCAGTTGAAAAAGTGTTGCACGGCACTGCGCATTCACACTTTTTCAGTTAATTCGTGTCAGATTGCATTCCGTCGCAAGTGAGAGTCAACCTCAAAACCATCAGGAAGGAAAAGCCAAGAGCCTCAGTAATACGGTAACATCACGAGTGTAATAGGTCAACGCGCGAGCAGATTAGCACGGACCGTGACAGTGACATTAATTTTTGACAGAAAGGAAACAAGCACCTTCTGACAGTTCATTCTGGCTGGCTCCGTGTACTACACATGCAGCTGTAGATGTACACGGAAAATCTCTTTGATGCAAGAATGAAAATGTCTTTTGAATTGTTTTCAATCCTCATTCGGTCTTGGGGTGATGTTTTAGTTCCATAACCATACCATGATGAAGCTTAACTTTATAACGGTAAGGAGTGAGAAATCTTCCGTTCCAGGATAGCGAAATGACAATTACTGTACATCGTAAACGATGGCATGCACGGAAACAGTCAGTCATTCGTAGGCATATTATACCATCGTCATCATTTGAAAAAATTGCTGGTATTAACTTTCGCCTAATATAGATTTTTATGCAGCTTTCTAGGCAACATGGAGGAGCATGTGCAGGTGGAAATTTGCTAGTGAAAGTATCTATAGGAGACAGCTGTCTTGCTGTAATGCGGCATTCTCATGTGAGATGAGTGTTGTCTTCATCTTCTGTTTTCCTGCATATGTACACCATGGATTAAGCTTAAAGTGAAAACCTGGTGCAAACAATTGTCTTAAATGTTCCTGTCAGGCAGGTACTTATATACAATAGCCCTTCTGATTGTCTCTGAAATATTAAAATCAGTTGTAAATGATTTTCATCGGCATGGGATTTATTTCTGGTAATTGGGTTCTATTTTCTATTCCTATGGAAAATTTTATTCTTTCATTCATTGCAGTAATTCCAATTCCGAACGTGTAGAAGCTGACAGTGAGCTATCTGTGGTTATACCGGAACCACACGAGGGATAGTAAACCGAGATACGATTCTGTAGATTCTGTAGCAGTAGATACTGTGATTTCAGCGTATGTCTTACCGAACATCCATTGTAAAAATTGAGAAGACCTATAGGGTGACTTGTGTCACAAAGACAATACGACAGAAATAAATACGAGATGACTATCGTGCAGCAACAATAATTTTATTGTTTATCTAAATTGGATTTATCCAAGTCATTTCCTCACTTCTTATTCGTCTTCGCCTGAAATACCTGGTGACGGTCGTCATGGTCGAACTAGGCATGGAAGTCTTTGTAACGTATCACGCGTTCAACATTACAAAATCAACCTCATAAGCGTGCGTAACCGCGTACATGCATTGCTCACGTAGTATATGTGTACGAAGGGCCGGGATAAAAATCTTTTGGAATTTAAAGTTGCTATTATGTTTTTATTAATGCATCAAATCAGGAATGGAAACTACATAAAGAAGTTTGCACATGTAAGTTGAAAACAGATTGATTACTGGTAATACTCTACACCGAGTAAGACGAATAATAATAATTTAACAATTAAAGGTACAAGAATGCGGATTAAAATAACAACAATAATGATTATTTTATAACGAACCACGGCAAATGAACCCATTTCAAAATGCTCGTACTTTCAAATAAAGAACCTCGAATGCGAAGATGCAATTACAACAGCGGAAACAAAACAATTAAAAGAATGTTTAGTGATAGCAATGCGTGCACCGTGTCAAGAAAACTATACTCGTTTTTTACGTTACGCATTAGAATTCAGGAGTTAAGAGTAAGGAGTGATAATTTTCAAAACCGGACGTTATACTAACCGAATAAAATTTCAAACAGATATTTCCTGAATTAAATGGATTAAATGTTTAACAATGACACTGGGTCAACATCGGGACATTAAAGGCAATTATTAATAACAATAACAAAGGCACTCGTTTATGCTTCATGCGGTCTTGATATAGTACTACAACAAAAACTCGCAATCGTTCAACTATAGTTCTGCTAACATGAATACTAAGCTATTGTTATGTTGTGAGGAGCTTATAAGTGTTGCGTGTAGCTTTCTGAAAAATTTTAGAATTCGGATTCTATTCTGACCTACAGGTGACGGATAATAGAAGCTACAGTTTCATCATAATTACTCCCCGTCACTACATATACCTACGCGACTACACATACACCGATTTCGACAACTACCCATAGTGGCACTATAGAATTAATATAATTATTATGATCCACTTCCACAGGACCAAACCAAACCCTCGCCCAGGGAGCACAGACAGCACAAAACAAAAGATAATGGAGGCATGTGTCCACTGAATTCCACATCACACAACGATGACCAAACACAAATATTTTGTAAGGTCAGTTCCCCAAACTCTATCCCATATTATGCTTTCAAAACCGATGCAACCAATATCAAAGAAAGAAACTAAAATTAACCCGCCCGATTCTAAGTTTTAAGGAAAACTAACTAAAGCTGTTCCCACGTTAGGGCAGATCATCATGTGCAACAGTTTTGGGCATCAAGCAAGCGCCAATAATTAGTCTCGACATGCTCACGTAAGATGGGCTTCATCGTGACATAAATGATGCTCCGGATGATGGAGCAGAGCCTGGTTGCCGGCTCGCATTGCGCGTTATTGGGCGATGATTCTGGAAAGCCTCGCCCCAGTGCTGAATTTCAAAGCAAGTGCGACAAAAGTAGCGGAAGCATGACAGACTTCTGCAAAAATAAGGCCCTTGTTGAAGTCCGCAAACCGAGCACGTTGCATCCTCAAGATAGGGATCCACTTGCACCTTCTTGGTGAACTTGGATGTTCGTATCTCGATGAATTCGGCAGAAACTGCTTTCATGTATGACTTGTGATTGTTGAAAGTAACTCGAGCTGATCCGATAGGGTATTTGACCCTATCCGTATCGATGCCTGGAAGTATATATGATATGCTATTTGAATGATCAATGTAACCATAGAATTCGCCGTTGGTTCATAACTGCTAACAAGCATTTTCGCCAACGTACATTCTCACTTAGCTAATACCACCTCACACTTAAATGATTCATTAAAAATAAACAGTACTGAACCGATAATATCGCACTACCTTTTCGCTGCTTAAAAGCAATCAAAACGAATTTAGAC
Source organism: Pseudobourletiella spinata (assembly GCA_009870155.1). Taxonomy (NCBI): domain Eukaryota; kingdom Metazoa; phylum Arthropoda; class Collembola; order Symphypleona; family Bourletiellidae; genus Pseudobourletiella; species Pseudobourletiella spinata. Next base: position 15,393 of record WJFA01001398.1, on the reverse strand, counting down.
ATCATGTAAGTGTACTATTACTACTACAAAATCTTGAGGGCATGTACCTGCATAAACGACTCCACCAAATAATTCGTCCATTATGTGAGCAAGGCCCTCAGCGTTTATCATTCCGTGCAAGGCGCCGACAAAAATGGTCTTCTGCGGATCCAACTTAGTAGTGTGACGGAGTACGAAATTGCTGTCAGAGATGGCCCACGGAATAACTTGAATGTCTTTGGAGTGGAAACGCAACCGCTTCGAGGATATCTTGTAGTACCACGTGCTTTCCTTACCGTAGTGATAGATGCAGTTCTTCAGAAGCGCCTTCACCTGCAATCATACCCGATATCATTTAACATTGACCCAACGTATAACAACAACATGACTGGATTTTGGCGTTAACCTGGCGTTCATTTTCATATATGAGGTAGGCGTAACCCTTGGGTGCGGGAGGATTGTCCTCCTTTCCAGGCCAGTCGATTTTCACATTTCCGTAAGCCCGGAATGTCCGAAGCAAAGTACTTATGCTTATCTCGTACGGAACACCGCCCAGAAATACCTGAACATAGTCAATTGTCCAGGTCAAATTCAATTATAAACAAATTATTGTAACGCGGTAAACGTTTAATAAAGTTACAGATGTTAATTTGTTGCTGTTGTTATTACTGCATTTGTCTGCATATTTACCTTCGGCGAGTAAACGACAGGATTCTGGTGATTCCTTGGAGGCAACTGTCCGCTCCACGTGCAGCGAGGCTCGTTCATTCCTAATAGGATTTCAAAATGTATGAAGTTGAATGCAGCCCTGTGAAAATAACCGTCCTAAAGACAAGATCTGCCATACCAGCATTTTCACGGTGGAGTCGAACAGAGCGCTGCAAGTTGTCATTATTGGGTGATATTGGTGTCGATGGCGGCGCCTGCTTCAATAAATTGTGAATCAAATGCTGCTGGATGGCAGCTGTCAACGAAGCGTTCTCAGACGCTTTAGTGCTGTCCCATGGCGGCTGAGCAGTATCCTGGATCTCCTGCAACAACTTTCAAAATAAAAAAAACAATAGGATTCATCTGTAAGACGTGATCCTCGAGCATCTACGAATATTACATTCAATGCCTGAATAGTCTGCTTCAAGTTCAATTCCGGATCTCGTATCCCCAGCTGGGCCAATTGTGCAGCCAAATTTGATGGAGGACTATTGCTCCCACCACTTCGTGGGAAACTACTGTTGTTGCCGTTATGACTTGTGCTGCTGCTCTTCGTACCACTAGTTCCGTTGCCGTAGCTGCTGCTACTTCTTGGGCTCCAAATACTCGAGCCATTGCTCATCCCAGTTCCTGGTCGATGTTCTGTTGGAGAACCACTTGAAAATGATGGGGATGAGGAGCTGCCGAAATTCGGACTCCAGATATTGCTATTTTCAAATGACCGCAGCGTTGGTGAGTTGAAAGAATAGGATGCTCCGGAGGAATTGAGAGCTGTCGGACTCCATATGCTCGAATTTTCAAGATTTTCCAGCGACTTTCCGCACAGTGTACTGTTATTGCTGGAGACGGAGGTTGTTTCCCGAGTGCATGTATCCTGTGAATAAACCAAATCCCAAAAGTATGGAAGCTTCTTCGTGTGATGAGTTTACTGAAAATGCTGAAGAAGCTTAGAATTTGAAATGACAACTCTCTCCTCCCTCTCTCAAAATTCCGTAAATCCATAGAATATACTTAACGCTAATTTTGTGGTGAAATGTGATGTAAGAGATGATTAAGTTACCAGGATCGTAGATAAATCACTTAAATTGAAAGGATCCTGGTGGTCAAGAAGATCAAACTCCATTGTCGTGGATGATTATCTAACGTTGTCAAAGCAACAGGACTGTTCCTATACGTTCAAGCGACGACAGGACTATACCTACACTATAGAAGTGAGGGTGCCTTGTCAGTAATGAAAACAATATTGGCTGGACACTCCTTCACACAGATCTTGTCGCGGAAATCAACAAAATTCTTCGTCTCTTTGTTTCTCATGTATCACAATAAAAATGGCGGTTTTGGGTCCTTCAAGATGTACAAGCTATGACCGTCAGAGCCATGTACTGCAATAATCGTAAGAATAAAATGTAGACGACTATTTATTGGAAATTTTGCTGGGGACTGCTCCACCCTACTCAGACCGAAGTTTCCCCAGATCCTGTGTTATCTTCAACAGAGTCGTGGCTCAACGTACCACCACTGACTTCACCTATCACCTCTGCTCTGGCAATGTACCTGTGATCAATTTGACTCAGCCACTCCACCAACTAATTTTCCTACCACATATTCTTAAGGGGAAGGTTGACAACTTGTTAGGTTAGCGCAAGAGGTTTGCAAACGACACGACCGTTTCACCAATGCATATTTGTTCGAGTCTTGCCCTTTCTATAGGAGGAATGTCATTTGAATATCCACTGATAAGCAAACAAAGAATGAAGCTCCAAATGCGACGGTTCCTTAACACGGGAGTAATTACATGGAACGGCGAATACAGGCTCGACCCTCGGCCGTGGCGAGCTTCACGATTGTGTATGCATGAATTCCACTAGTCCGAGCTGACATCATACTTTAAATTTTTCACAAACCATCAATTCTTTAAGAGTTCATAATTGCTCAGAAATCCGGAGCGCATGAAAATGAACAGAACATAGATTCTTAAAATTATTTAAATCGAATGGGACGCGTGAGTTTTGAGGTTCTTTTCCTTCTGTTGCACATCACTGGATCAGATTTCAGCGCATGAAACTCGGCTCCCCCTCTTCACTTTCGTCACTGTGCAAGGAATCAACTGGGTTGGTCTCATCAAATTCTGCAAATGGAAAATGATAAATACATTTATACTAATCGCCACTTCGTAGTTTTCATCTGTTCACTTCAAAGTGTCAATACACCGCTCCCACCTTCTAAGCTGGACTCATCCACCATCTTCTCCACCACATATCTTAGCATGGTGTTGCTGAAGGCATCGTCTCGTTTTAAAGATAACGCCTTGTGGAATGCCTCAATAGCACGCTCAGTTCTTCCAGACACGGCTAGGACGAGACCAATAGCTGCATACGTGGAAGCGTTCGACGGGCAAAGGACAAGGGCCTGCGGTATTCAGTCGGACACAATGAGCATTTCTATTTCCGTTCAAATGCATCAAGTTTTTAATACATATGAATTCTGCTTCGAACCTTTTGGTGATATGAATATGCTTCGTTGAAACGGCATAACTTCCGTGACACATGACCCAAATTATTATACAAGGGTTCCCACTTTTTTAAGAACTGTGACTGTGAAGGCTTCGTTTCAATCATGCTAAGAGTATCCCTGAACAACTGATAAGCGTCTTCATATCTGAAATTAAAAATTCATTTAGCACAATAGCGTACCGAAAAATGAATACTCTGAGAGCTCGTGACACTTCCTGTGGCTAGTCACATACTTTGCAGCATAATCGTGGTAAAGTCACGTTCGTTCTAGCCACGAGCATAAGCATGTGCCACCTTGAGACAGGCAGAAATTACTAACTTACTTTTTCTCGTGAAACTTGACAACACCCATTTCATGTCGGATGAATGGATCGAAGGGGGCAAGTAACTTGGCTTCTTCTAGAAATTTCATGGCCAACTGAGGATTATTGCTTAAGCCGCACTCGAGTCCCACATGTAGCATAGGTAAATGACATCTGTTTGAAATTGTTACATTATTACTCTATTTCTCGAGTTCGGCTTAACTACACAACGACTCTCCTCTTATCATTTTGAGATAAATTCCGAAGAAACAAAAGACTAAACATGCAAAATAAGTCAAGAGCAGTCAAATTGAGGACAAAGCCCTAATTAGGAATAAAAAGCATGGAAGTGTAGTCTCAACACAAACAAGTGCATGTTCCAATGGAAATTCATGACGTTTCTCTCATTCTGAAGTACTGTAGTAATTGAAAGAAAGTGTGGCTAAGTAACTGTATTCACCTTTTTCGGATTTATGCTAAGAAAAAAATGACGTTTGCTCATATTCACTTTCTACCAATCCCTTCGACTTTGCAAAAATACACGGAAGCCCATACAGCTCAGCCACTCAATAAGGCAGTCAATGCTTTACCGGCATCTATACTTGCAGCATTATGGGTGCTATCATCTTAAAATATGCTGGTTGGTTAAGAAAAAAATTCGGAAGTACGAAAACTGTGAAGCTAAACCGCATGATACGCTTAAAACTCACTGACCAATATGATTAAAAAATTTTGCGTGAACACAACGTACCCTTTCATCAACTGTGTTGCCTTAAAGTAAGCAGCCATAGCTTGATCATGTTCACTCTCTGTGGCAAACGAGTGACCAAATAACAGCCAGGCAGGACCAAATACGGGGTCGATTGACAGAGCCTTATTTAAGTTTCTCCGAGCACTTTCATGTTTTCCTACAACAATGTTGTAAATTCAGAAGTAGACACACGGTGTACATATACCACAAAAAAAAAGAAATCCAAAGTAAAAAAAATGAAATTCAACAGTTATACGTGTATCAGCATCACCTATGAGGAAGTAATAACTGCCGACGGCGTACCAGGACAGGGCTGAGTCTGACATCACCTCTATCAGTTTATGTGCAACTTTGAATAATTCTGGAATAGAAATGAAGGCATGAGCGAGTTGTTTATTCATCTGAATGTCTTTTACCTCACCTGTTGCCTTATTTAATTCTACTAGGCAAGCAATGTAAACCGGTAAGCAACCGCTGTGATACGGATCATCACTAATTACTCTGGAAAAAATTAAACATTCAATGCTTTTAAGTCTTCTATCAAAATTTCAGGAAAATCAAGGTAAGAGAATATGTTTTAAAATCTTACTGGGATGTTATTTTATAAGCAGCTGGGAAATCACAGTTGTAAAAATGCCTTTCGGCAGTGGCTGATAGAACATCTAGATTTTTGTTTACTGCAACCACATTACTGTTTTGTGACGGCTCACCACATATGGCATATTTCTTCACCGCAGTTGTGTACAAAAATGTAACCAAATCGGAATCAGAATTTAAACATTTCTGGTCAAATCTAAGACTCTGCAGAAGGGCGCTTTCTGTTAACAAAAAAAAAATACCAAAACATTCGTTTTGTTAAAAACCACAAACCTAAAGAAGAATTCCCAAAAAGCACCATACCCTCAATCCTGCTGAGCATCTGATGTTGAGTGAGCAATCTAAATGCTTCAAAACAGTAAACATCATGCTGCAAAGCCAGCTTATAGTTCTGACTGGCCAGAATTCTATTTGTAAGAGCTTCATAAATCTTCCCCTTCAGTAAATATGCTTGACCCATTACCTGTGAGAAAATCAGATGTAGTTATTTCTTTAATGTACTCACCCTTTTCAATACTACAACATGAACTTACCGACTTGTGCGGATCCTTCGGTTCCCATTTATTCTCCTTAACTTTCTGTCCAGGTTTAACATTTTGGTTGTCTATATCGAGCACATCTAATGCTTTGTTGTGGTTACCCGCCTTGAATAGACACCTTGCCGATAGAACTCGGAAATAGAGATTGCTCTGCGGGATTTTAAAATCTCAGTAAACAAACGGCTATCGATTTCAAAATAAATTAGCATCAATAAATGAGATGAGCTGCGTAAAAACCATCAAATACACAAACCCGTTCGTATTTATGCTGCTGAAGGTAATTTGCGGCCCGCTGATACTGTCCACAATGGTACATACATTGTGCAACTAAATATACGTCTTGCTGAGCGCCTCCAGATAGGGATGCTACTTTGTCCGCCCAATACAGAGCTGATTCGTAATCATGCTGAGGAGTCACAAAAGATTATTTGCAAGTGTCAAAAAACTCGATTGGCTTACTAAAATAGAAATAAAAAGAACAAGTACCCTCTCAATAAATGTCCGGACAAGTTCCCGGTAAAAATCCACACTATCAAACCCCTTACTGCCTCTGCTTCCAGTTTCCTTCGGATTAGGCGTGTGGACGGTGAAGCTCGGTGCGGAGAATTCCATTTCTACTAGTGCAATTAACAAATACGTACACAAATCCGCACAGAAAACGTAAACTATCAATCAAAAACTTTGGCGCTACCACTCGTTGATAATCGCAGCTAAAATGCTCGCAACTTTCAATATATTCAGTAAACTATTGTTTCTCTGTTCAGCTGGCATTGAATGGCATGTGCAAAACAGCGTAAATATATTCCCATTGCCCTGCAACTCCAATTCGTTTCCCGCCTTTTAAGATTTCAAGGATGACCCATAGACCCATTTATCCGCACAGTTTCTTCCCATGAAGTACTACCGTCACTTTTACGATTGGGTTCTATACAGTGGAACCTCTAAAAGCGTAATTATTAGCTGCTTTTAGTGCAGTATGGATTTTGGTTGTTTCAGTTGCTGTGAGTCAAGAACGCGTGTTGTCCTGGTCAAATTTTCTGTCGCTGGGAGGGTAATCCTGGATTTATTCTTTTCGCACTTGTAAGCTCAAACATAGTTTCTGTCATTTGGGATAGGTAACCCATTCGAGAAAAATTTAGTTGCGCCTACAGAATTCACGCAGCAGGCTTATGCGGGTACGCCCAAGATGTGTTTTAAGGTGCCATTTAGCCAATTTTGTTTAACTACAATGCTATTTCGAATGATGAAAGAAGGGTACGTATGTATTGTTGGAGTGACACGACATTGATGTTTTTATGCATGTTGCTTCAGTGAAGTGAGGACTATACTGCTGCGGCTGAGCTAGTTAGTGTGAATACAGTTACATTTTCGCCTTGCGGACGAAGAATCTAATCAGTCGTCATGAGTCGAATCAGCCAAATGGAAAATCAGGCAAATTCCAAAGCTGTGGAGAGAATAGCGAACCTGTTACAACGACCAGATCAGCTGGAAAAGGTACTGGAAACTATTTTGATCCAGTCCGTTGATGTTGGAACATGCAGTGATTAATATGTAACAATTTTTATTTTTCAAAGGTCGAGGAGTTCAAAAAACGAGAAGTGCGAAAAAAGGCATCGAAGGAAGCCATGCTGAAGGCGGCGTTACAATCTCAGCTTGACGGTGTTCGGACGGGCCTAGAACTTTTAAAGGTTGCTCGCAAGAGCTTGATGGAAGTTGGAAGACAGTAAGTTGTGGCTTCTTCATTGAATGGATTTCCATCCCCTGGAAAAACAGTTTAACTTTGACTCACGTTTTTAGTACGACAGAACTTTTGAAGTGCCTCAAGGATATGCCCGAATTGGGAAGCATCCTGCAGCCGGTGCGGGAGGAAAATATAAATCATTCACAGCACGTTATGGCGATGGAAAATATGAATAATATTTTCAATATATCCAAGAACTTGGAAAAGGCAGAATCCTTAATAAATGAAGGGAAGTTACTACAAGCCCATATTGTGAGTATTACATTTCATTTTACAAATCCTTAACTGTCGTAATTGTTTACAAAGTGTTGTAGTAGTCACAGTTTCATGTTTTAATTGCAGCTACTTTCTGAGTTGGAGTCATCGAGAGATGAGCTTCTGTATGAGTTATATAGAATGGGCAATAAGTCTGAGCACACTATGCTTCTCGATTACTTCTCGGACGTCGAGAAATTGTCAGACAACCTGGAAAAGCACTTGAGTCTAAATTTGAAAAGAACGTTAAATATTGCCATCAAGCAACCAACACTGCTTGTAACTACTCTGAGAATAATTGAGCGTGAAGAGAGAGCTGACACTGCAGCTATTCAGGTACTGAATCAAGGAGTGATTATACGTTGTTTTGAGTTAATTAATTTGGCATGGGAAAATTTATTTTGGATTAGAGGTCAGAAATGTCTGGTTTCCGAACCCCTGGACGACCGAAAAGATTAAAGGAAAAGGCGTTGGCAATTTTAGAAAAAACAGTTACCGAGAAATTAGAAGCTAGCCAACTGGAAGAGAGGGCAGAAAATAAAATGTGGCTGGTGAGATACCTGGAGGTTATGCGCCAGCTGATTCTTCAAGACCTGCTAGTTGTTAAGTCTTTATGTGCCCCATGTTTCCCACCGTCATACAATATTTTGAGTTGCTACATGAATATGTACCACCGCTGTTTGTCGAAACAGGTTAGACATTGTCTTTCGCCATTCCGCCTTCCGCCATACGTGAACCTGAGTAACGCGGTAATTTGTATTTCTAGCTACGTAGTTGCATTAATAACGGATTGGAAGGTTTCGAATATGTTTCGTTACTTTCGTGGGTGCTCAATGTCTACACTGGACCTCAGTTGCTTCAGAATGTTGAACTTGGTCTAAACTCTACCGAAATCCCTACAGATCTCTTGAGCAAAGAGGATGTTGACAAACTGATGAAGGAATTTTTGCGGGTACGACATTGTATTTAAAATTCTAAGAGTTTCTTTTCTTTCTGAATGTCTTACATGAACACTTAATTTTTATACATAGAACGTGGGAGAAACTTATAGAAACTGCAGGAACAGAATAGTAGCCAAAGAAGTTGAAGAATGGGGGAAAGATACGGCCCCCTTGTCAGACGTTGATGGATATTTCAAAACTGAAGCACCTGTTGATATTTTCAAAATGGTCGATGAAAACCTTCAAGTCGCCAAAACAGTGAGGTACACCCAGCACTAAATGCAGGTGTATATTTGGATACTCAAAACACTGTAATTCGATTTTATTCTGTTGTGTTGTAGCACTGAACTAGTTCATGAAATGCTTCTACTAAGCCTAGAAATAATTCGTGAATACGGCCAGGCCTACCAAACGCAAGTCAAAGTGTTCAAGGACAAATATTTTGAAGACCGGAGTAAGGTATGGTCTCGTTATATATTTAAATGGAATTATTACGTGAATTATTGATTCAGTCTTCTTTCTCGTTCCAGGTCCAGTATTACACACATTTCATGGTGGCAATAATAAATAATTGTTCCATATGCATTGATCTGGCACATCAAACCAAAGACCGTTACTGGAAATCTGCTGTCGGGGACAGCAAAGCCATCGGACAATTTGCTGCTGTTTTGCAAACTTTTGAGGTACGCATGAAATACGTGTAGCGCCTCGCAACAGGGGTCATGGACAATGAAAAATACAGAAAATTTGTGTGCAGGGTTTGCGTAATAAAGCCGCTGGTTATCTTTTGGACGAAGCATTTTTGGATCTAGAGCCACATTTTCAAGAAATTGCAACACGAAATTGGCTCACCAGCACAGTTGCGGTGGACACCATATGTGAAACGTTGGAGGACTACTTTCAGGTATTTTATTTTTGAGGTATTGAAATTGCTGTTTAAACTAGTTATAAATAATAACGAATCATTTGCCACTGATTCAGGATTACATCCATCTGAAGCCGAAAAACTTTGATCATGTTATGACTCAAGCTAAGAACCTGGTTGCTAAGAAGTACTTACTCGCATTAATGTCCCGCAAGATATCTCTCAAAAGTCAAGAAGAGCGGAAAGAGTCAGCCACCAAGATTAGAAAGGAAGCTGGTCAGATACGAACCTTATTCGACACGTTGTTCGATAGAGTGGGATCGTCATCCGCCACCAAAACGGACTGCCCATTTGACGCTATCAAAGCAATAGCGGAGGTGATAAATGTTGAAGACCTGGACATTTTATCATTGGAACTTCATAGTTTCATCAAGCACTATCCAGATTTGACCAAAGAACAGCTTATGGCCATTCTCAGTATTCGTGGTGATATCGGGAGATTTGATTTGAAGGCCAAAGCGACTGAAATCATTCCAGGAAATTCGGCTATCCAGAAAGGACCAGTTCCTCAAAGCATATTTTCCCAAGTTCATATTCCTCCATCGCTTTTCAGTTAAGGCACGGCGCATGATACAATATTTCCCCCCTTGTTTATGTGATACAGTCCAAACAAAGACAATAAACATTTTTTTTCCGCAAAAAAGTTTCATAATTGTTTTATTGTGGCAAAGTTCCACACGAAGAATTATTTGTAGCTATTTCTAAAATCGACAAGTACAGCGAATATCCAAAAGTTTGTGATGTATCCGATTTCAAAAGCCTCTCAAACGTTATGAGGCTTTCACTAAGGCGTCGTTATCTTTTCTTGTCAGGTTTAAAAAATTAAATTTTTTCCTACACCCTCGAGCAGAACACAATTTTTTTGACACACTGAAAATTCCAGTAGTTTGAAAATGCGCGATTTGTCTTTTTTCTTGTACACCTGTCCTGATTCACGCGCCGGTAGGCACACAGGCTTGAGGGCAAGGTATTCTACACAAGAATTGTTGAATCATGTATCAGCATGTCTCAAAACCCCTACATTATACTTTTATACACGTGCAGAAACAGGGGAAGGGCTCACAAAAAATAAAAGGCTCCAATTCACAGGTCCGATTAAGTAAAAAAACATGAAAAAATAGCTATTGGGATGTAAACCAAAACCTCTTTTGCGTCACGGTCATGACACATGCTTATATGTTTCATTTACTGAACACATCATGTTGCTTCAGTAGCTGATTCCAGTGCTGTTCAAGTCCACTACGTGTACTTGCAAAGGCATGCTTATGGTAGGGTTGTCTTCCTGCGGCACCTTTTCCTCGGGTGAAAGCAGGGCAACAGGAGGCTGGAAGTCTTTGTTCTGGACATAATATTCCAAGTCTTCCCCGGCATAGGACACCAGGGGGGAGATTTCAACGACCACAGGAGCCTTATAGCTCATGCAGGACTTTTGACTGAAATAAAAGTAAGCTTGAATTAATGAGCTTCACCAATCAACCAACCAACGTAATCAAACGGGCACTCTACGCAAAACCATAGAAATCTGGGATTAGCTACAAAAATTCAGCAGTGTGTAAATCATAATTCATGGCGTTTCAACACTTACATTTCATTGTTGTTCGTCTCCAATTCTATTGCGTTGTTATTCAACATGCTAGAACAGAAACAGCGACGGGTAAGCAAACAAAAAAAGCAAAACGTTCTCGTACCAAGCATAAACACGTGCACTTTCTAATTTTCAGCGAGTGACAGTTAAAACAATCACAGTTACCAAAAAATTCTCAAAATAAAATCAAAACAAATGAAACTTCAAAGTACGAGGATCGCGCTCCATGCTTGATCACGAGCAATTATTTTGTCACACGAAATACAATCTATGTAAAATTAACACAAAAAACCTCGGAATCAGCGGAATCTCTTTTCCAGCATCATCAATGAATCGCCCACCGGCGGCCAAAATATGCCTCTGATGGAGGGAATAGAGAGCGTGACGGGCAGTCGTGGGAGTATCTTTCTCTGCCCCATCAGCATTCTTCAGTGGGCTAAACTCATCTTCGCGCAGGACTTCCCACACGACAAATCGCTCCGAAAACTGGAATACATCAAAGACAAACTTCTCCAGTTTGATCCCGTTCGGTCGATCCGGCTTCACTAATTGACCTTCTGCGTTCACAAATGGGATCTTCTTCTCGGCAATATGGTGCTTCAGCTCATTCTCCGGCCCGCTGGTGCATGAGAAAGGGGAGCAGCATCTTATTAGTACATTTCATTCCTCCTCCGCATTATCTTCATTCTCAACTGACATTTAAACTTTGTCCACTGAGTTCATACACTTTATTACAAATTATCAGGCTCACTCTGGAGGAGTGACAAATCTTATTATTATTATTTTAATTATCAGTCTTACCCAGCAACTCTGTCGAGAAAATCCATGGTGAAAAAGTGATTGCAAATACTGCCTGCACTAAATGTCAATCGTCCATCCACGTTTCTCTTCTGAGCTGTCTTCAGGGTTATCTCTGAGTACTCGACAACCTGATAGTGACCGTCAACTTTGCAGACCACACCTACGGCCTCCGTGGGGAACGCTTTCTCAACTACCTATAAATAGTTAACGAAAAGTTCATGTAACCAAAATCCCAAGGACCGTAAAAAGACTAGACACTGTTATAAAGCGGAACCAGCCGAAAAGCATTCGTTCCCCACCACCATACAAACACGCACATCTGACCAAAACAAAGATCTTCTTTTATGATCATTACCCTAAGTGTGTCCGGGACATGTCAGCTTATGTCCACTAAATTATACACATACATTAATGTCGATGCTAGCAAATTATGAGGAGTCAGTATGAAAGCACATCTCACTTTAGCACCACAGTCCGCTCCCTTGGTTATGCAGTAGCCAATGAAGACGGGATCCGCCATCTTCACAAGGATGTTGTCCACGCAGTAAACGTGTACGTATTCAATGCCGCGTCTTCGTAGGTCCTCCAATAGCTTCTTTTCCCTCAGAGCCCTGTACAGTCCCCCATTACCGTCTGCAATAATTCATACAACAATCCCAATCACAATTTAAAGCTAAATTTTCCTCCACATATTCTGGCTCTCCCATTTAAATCACCGACTAGAGGAGCTTACAAGAGCGCTGAAGTAGCATCAGTATCAGTAAGCACGCATCATCCCTGTTTACCCCCTATTCCTATCCCTATTGCATAAAGGACGGCATGTGATAGGTGGGAGTTATTTACCTGGAGCCTTGGAAACCTTGTGTTTCTTCTCAAGGATTATTCGGCCGTCAAAAGTGAAAGCTGGTAACATTCCCTGCTCAAATACGACTAAGTTGTCTTTCTGTAGACCAAAATAGCCGTGCTTGTCAAAAAACTCCAGGGTGGGCTCCTTCGTGTGCTCGCTCGTCATAATGTACCTGCAGACATTCACATGGACATGAGAAAAGGTAACCGGAAGAATAGACATAGTGTTACGAATACAATAATAATAATGGCAATAGCAAAAACAAGGACGACACTCATATCACACATACACACACGAACACACACACACACACACACACACACATACAAGCCTCCATCAAAAACATGCAGAAGCACAACTACTGCGACGGAGCATACCAGGGAATGCTCCCACGTTGTCCAGTGTAAGCCTCAGCCTTTGACTCCAGCCTCCGAATCCTCTCCGCCTGAAGTTGGTACAGTGTCTTCCGAGATGGTAGCCCCACATCGTACATGCCTTTAGGATATGACACCCCCAGACGAGTTCCTTGACCGCCGGCCAAGAGCAAGACGGCAACTTTCCCATGACTAATTTGTTTCAGTCCTGACGCATCAATACAAAAATAAACACGAGAGTTTACAAACAATTCATGAATATTCACTCATTCCACCGCATTGCAATTTCAGATTTTCAAAACTTTAATCGTCCACTATATGCTTTCAATCCTTCGGCAGGGACGGGACGAGAGGGGAAAAAACTCTGAGCCTGTCCACATTGTAACATTATTTATGCAACTCTCAGTTATAACGCATCCATTCCGTGCACACATCCACACACAAACATTTGCCGTCACAATCCATTCACAAGAGAACGACGTTCACCTCATAAGCAACTTAATCCTCCCTCTCCTGCTCTCTGTGTGTATCCAACCGTGCAACAACATCACGCTGTCTTGCACACATATCATCACCATAAACATCATCATGCAAACCTGCACAATACCACTGAATTACAACACCTTATCCCGTCGCATTTTCTACAAGCAGACAAACATAATACACATACACACACACATTCGCATACAACTACTTCCCCCAATAAGATTTTCCAAACATTACCTTCACACACACTCACGCACACACACACACATCTCTCACTTTTTTCAATCTTCTCCGCTAACCATTCACCTCGTTCCTAATGAAGTTCCAAATCCCTCACAATTTTGTCCCGCACATCACTAGCTATGAAGCACCTCTCAATCTTTCTTTCGTCAGATACAGGGGAAGTGATGAGTGGAAAACACAAAGTCTGTTGTAGCCGTTCTTCCCCCCCCCCCTCCACACACACACACACATATACCAAGTATATTCACCTTCCAGCTCGTAGAGCTTCAAGCGGTCGGTGTCCGTGCGAACAACTGCCCCATGAATGTCTGTCGGTATGGGTTGAAGGCGGTCGTCCAACTTCTCCTGCTGCTCGCTTTTACTATCGAACCAAGCATTCCGGAAGTAGCGCGTTACTTCCTCTAGATTCAGTCTGCAATAAAAGTAACAATCTTCTGTTATCATGCACTACACTCCTCCACTACATGTGTAACAAAATACTCCAATCTTGAAAGCCATTCCATCTTACGGTTTCCTAGTAATTCTTCTCCGTATTTGCTGCTTACTGCTACACTTGGACATACGTATATATATATATATATATATATATATATATCTTACTCATCAATGTCACGGTACAACTGACGCTGCTCCTCCGCGGTCAACGTTTCCCAGAATTGAAGAAGATGCTCTTGACCGCATGAAGCCAGTCGCTCTCTCAGAGACTCCACATCCATCATTATCGTTCACACAGGATTTTCCCAAACTGAAATAAAAATCAAAAGGGGGGGGGGACTTTAAAGACAGGCGAACTCTTAATTTCCAGAAGGGGAGTAGTAATGATGGTAATTAGCGGCACCGGTACAACAGCTGTCGGAACAGTGTGCTCTAACCCACGTTTCTACCTCCTCGTCTCATGTCACCCTCACATATCAATTACGTGTAGGACTCCGACTGCCACGACCAGTTTATAATATCCCATAAAACTCACAACCCTGCCCTTCCGAACTCCACAATTCTGCCCTTTACACATGAGACACAATATGGGGAAATCGGAGAATTCGGAGGCACATTTATTTCCCCATTCCACCCAAAGGTCGCTCTATATACATGACTTATTCAGATGAAACGTCTGGATTGGATTTCAAGGTACTAATAATAATTTTCAGCCCACACACACGCACACACACACACACACTCACACTCATACAGACACCCACAAATATATGTACACACACACACACACCTGATAAAACAAAACTGGAAAGTTGGTCCAACGACGCCGACAACGTGTGATATGATGATGATGGAAGCACACGAATCTATACGAGAGTAAGAAGCAGCTGTACGCAACAAGTTGAGGAGATCTGTCCGTACACTCCTACAGCTCTACGCAAACTAACTGGCCAGAAGCAAATGAACGTGGTGATGGTAGTGGCGGCGGCTTGGCCTCCCCCTCCCATGTCCAACACAAACTGCACACATATACAATAAGTAGTAAGCAGCAGTTGAAGTCGTAGTATAGTTTTATGCGGATGGCAATGAACGAGTGAAATGGTACTTTGATAAAGATTTAGACCAACTTTTACACATGGAATCTACCAAAGAATCTCCCAATCCCAACTCCTCCAATAATGACCTACTTAAATATATGGACGGTCGCGGTGGTGGCGGCGATAAAACAAAAATGAGTACCTGGTTTTCCAAAGTATAAACGACTTTCCCCAATATTATTCTTATTATTATGACGACGTCCCTTCCCATCCCCACACATCATTACGCTAGTGCTTTTGAGCCTGATCGCATGCATTAACACACACACACACA
>WJFA01001397.1:0-21804 GCA_009870155.1 Pseudobourletiella spinata | reverse complement strand
TTTTTTACGGAAGATGGGATGAGAGATGTAAATTTGGGGGACGGTGGGAACCACCATATGGTTTCTATGGAAAAATTCAAATTTTCCCTCGATAATCTGGAGCGAACGGAGGAAAGAGAGAGTTGATGATGACCGGATGTGCGTCTGTACGTATTAGTAGTAGTGACTAGTGCTGCAGAAGTGCATAACGTACATAGGGATGATAGGGCTGGCTCGGAATACCTTCTCGTCAGCAGACCTGGCTCATAAATAGAAGATAAATGCTCCTAATCATGTAGGCAGCGAAGAATAATAGCCCCATCACAAAGTTTGCTTTTATATCCTCATCAAAGGGGAACGTCGAGGGAGAGAGGCTGGTGGAAAACGACCCTTCCCTTCCGTGTAGTATTTCCGTCATCGTGAGTCCCATTGTTTTTTCCCCGAACAAAACTACTGAGGCTCATGATCGCGCTAATACTTTGCGTTAAATATCCTCCGCCTTCGCTCATTTATAGAGGAGAACATATGTACGCATATAAACGAAATCTTATAATGTTCAACGTTCGAGGAAAATTTGTATGCTACCGTGAAAGGTCTTTGATCCAATGTTATAACCAGGCCAGATTCCATCCATCCACACGCACACCCATACACACACACACACACACACACACAAATGCGCGCACTGAGGTACCAATATTGTTGTCAGGTTATCGATGCTCAAAGGTAGCACTTAACAAAAGAAAATGCGTCAGAGAGGGGGCGGCTACGGGTCCAACATATGAATAAATTATCATAACAATTGGCCAGGATTACTTCCCTGAATCATACTTTTGTCGTCAGGAATTTCCAAGTATTTTTTTTATTTAAAAACTTTCCCTACCACTGATACCCTTCGTCCTTATTTTTTTCCCCGATCAATATCCACACAACTGTTCGGTGAAGTTTCGAACTGGGTAACAAGCCCAATACTCTGCGTTACAAGAACTTCTGAGTAGGTTCTTATGGTGAAAGTTGCCCCGCAGTGCACATTGCATAAACCTATGGTATCTCCTCCCCCATATGTTTCCGACTACAGTACATACGTATGTACAAATGTATGTTCGTAGGTATTCCTTTCCGTGGGATTGGAGACTACCGGAGGAGAAAGCTAAATATTGCCCCAGAAAATAATTAGAACGAATGAAGTGGAGGGAAAATTGTTTACCCAGGTTAATCCCTCAACTGCTTCCCCGACTCTACTCCTCCGTACTTTATGACTCACTATACAGTCCGTTAATTAAGCCCTGGAGAGGCGGTGCTCCTCCACGGCTCAAGCCCCTCTCTTTTCTCCCTCACACACGCGCACACGCATACACACATGCATGTATACACACAGATACACAAGTATGCATTTTCCAATCATAAATCAGACTGCCCAAGTGGAAAAAGTCCTTTTCCTTCGGGTCTAAGATCAAAGGGACTGGAGATGGAGATGGAGTGATGGTGAATATTTCTCACATGACAGTGGCAACCGTAATAGTCTATATATAGTCTTGCCGAACGTGAGGAAGATGCGACAGGATTTTGCCGCTCCCTCCACCCTTCTCCCACTCAACACACTGATCCGGCTCGGAATAAACATTCTCAACTTCACATGGTATATATGTGTACATACTGACTCACTCTGAGGCCTTCCTACTTCCAATTCAATGGTCCCGACATCCTGGTTGAGGGTTCATTTATCAGCACCACTACTGGAAATGCTGTTGGAAAGTCATGACTCACGCCCTTGTTTTAGACCTGTAGGAGACACCTCGTATGGGTGTTCCCCTGTAGCATATAATGAGGTGAGGAGCCTACTTCCCGACAGTGTATTTATACTGCCTACTCCTCCGCGGTGTATATTATAGCAGTGGAGGAACTCTGTGGAGTGTACTATAGGAATTAGGAAGATGATGATGGATCGAATATTCCAGAATAGAAGGGCCGATCCGACACACAATTGAAACTTGGAATATATCCACACAAATACATACATGTATACCCTGACAAAATGATCATGGAAGGGGAAAGTCTTCCTTCCGCTCCTTCATGCTCCCAGCCAACCCATGGGGCTGGCTGTAGGGAGGTAAATTTATCTCGTAATTATTTCACTTCTATAACTGCTACAGATACACACACAGGACGAAGATGGACGCTGGAGCCTACGGCAACAGCTGGGATGTGCCAGAATTTTACGGTAGCAGAGTAATGGTATGGAAGTCCCTGCGGCGCTTACACTAGTCCAACCTACTTGTTAGTGGGGAAGAAGAGTGGGGGCGGATAGCCGGTAAGTTAGTTAATAAATTACCAACTGTTCCTATTAGAAATCACAGTCTATACTACTGGTACTACTACTGCTACTACTACTAATACACTTACCATTATAATTACTAATATCAACACTGTTACTATTACTAATACTATCGCTACTACTGCTACTACTATAACTAGCCCTACTATAATTGCTACCAATATGACTACTCCTACTGTTAATGCAACTACTACCACTATTCGTGCTCTGCTACTGGGGAACTACCACTACACAACTTCTGCTTAGCTCCAACATCCCCTGGCAAATCCCCATTCATTTTCCTTAAGAGACTTACTTAGAGACAGATTGAAAGTTGGGCTCGTTGTGAACATGATGATGGGAAGGGAAACTGAGAGAGAGTCCATTATATGAACGTAAGTAAATCTTCAATTAAAACGGGCTTTTAGATGAAATACGCTGAAGCAGTTCGTATAACGAGCCTGATTGAAGTGAGTCTCTTCTTCTTGGTGGACTCGACGATAACCAGGAGGAAGGAGCAGGACCGTTCCCGCCGCCTCCGCCAGGCGAAACGACAGTGGGGGAACATTATTCCCTGTGTACTACCATGTCCTTACGTACACGTGGTGGTGGGTGGACAGTGTGCATGCATGTGTACCTATACATGCCTATATACATACGTACAGAGAAGACTCAACAAATGAATTCTTCAGCAGCCTTCTTTGTAACTCTGTCCATTTGTGTGGAAAGAGAAGACGAGGAGGAAGAGGAAGAAGACCAAGTACCGGAGGAGGACGCGGAAGAGAGGACGATCAATAGCTTTTAAAGTAGTATGGCAGTCTGTGAGGGTAAGGTTTCTTTACTCACCAGCTCACACAAGCACACGCACACACACACACACACACACACACACACACACACACATGCATGAAACCGACACGGCTCACTCCATAGCCCTCTATATAGTAACTCCAAGAGAAAGTCCATACATACCAAAGTCCCCTGTTCCTTCATTAATCCCCTCAGCATAGTTACTTCTTGTACTCCGCTCCGAGGAGCATCCCCGCCTGTCATGACTCGCCGAGTGCGAGGGCTCATTAGCAAGTACACGTCCTTATCCTTCTCATTACTGGTAGTCATACAGGAGGGATGGTGGTGGGGGCATGGACGAGACTATATTGGGGCTCCGATTTAAAACCAATCTGCGGACGATGACTAGTGATTTGAGGGAAAGTTTCTAGCCTCCACCCCGTGGAGTTGAGACGGCGTCGGGGATAACGAAAGGGATTTTTCATAATGACCGCTCTAACTTCCTATCTACTACCTGAACCCCTCCTCCTCCACCCTGAGTTCCCACATTGAGCAGGGTCCTCTCGGGGTCGAGTGAGGGAGTGGATCATTATGACTATAGATTTCCCCGCCTACGCTCTGGACTGCCGGTGTAGGCCCTCATAAGCCACTTTCCAGTTACTATTTTATGTGACGTGCTGAAGGTCTGGGAGGGCGGAAGGTAGTGAGAGAAGTGTAAAAGACGGGACGAGTGTGTGTGTGTATGTGCTTGGGTGTGTACGTGTAGGTGTACGTAACAGGCCAATTTCTCCGCCTATTACTTGAATTCAATGAGAATTTCACGGTGGGAAGGAGGGGACGTCAAAGGAATAGTAATAAGTTGGCCGTGTAAACTATGAGTTAGGAGTGAGTGGTGTGAGCCGGGCCAGTGTATGGAGAGTCTTCGCGCGGTACTCGAGGAGCACTTGAATGGGAGCGTATTTCACCTCTTCCCTGCTCGCCACTGCTCTAAAGATAGGGGTTTTAATATACTATATATGCACATACATGTGGTAGTACCTAGCGCGAGGGGGCTCAAGGTGTGAGACGGGCGAATAATGACGACGAAGTGTACAGAAAAGTCTCTCCCTCTCCCTCATCATCTCTCACACTCATTATCTCTGGTGCTGAAGCAAACCGGAAATGGCCTGAGACAAAGGAGGGAATAATGGAGGAGCAGAAGTGAGTGAGGGGGAAGTAGGAGTGAGAGAGAGAGAGTGTGTGTGTGTGTGTGTGTAGTAGTGCAGTGTGGTGGGAATTCAGACGCTTCTGCAGACACCCGGGCTGATGAGAGAGTAGGTTCAGGATGTACGTATCTGCGTCCGTACATACATATATATATATATGCATAGAGGGATATATGAAAGGAGGAAACTCTCCACTCCACGTCACTTCGGCTAGGTAAATACAAAAGAGACGTGGAAATCAATTTGACTTCAGTCCACACACTTTTTTCCCTGAACACTGTGAGGACGGGGAGTGGGACTTGGTCGTTCCATTGCCCTATCATGATCCTAGAAAGACTCCTGGCACAGCTCGTTGCCACAACCTTGGAGTTTCCCCGTCCCTTTTTCCTCCCATAGTTCACCTTTCTCGGCGCGAGTCGGAGCTATTTAGAGTCGGAGATCCGCGCTACAGGGTTAAATTCCTCGTCCCTTCGCACACAAAGTCAAATCAAATGTTCACCTTAAGCTTCATTAGGTCCGAGTCAAGTCTTTGTCAGTGGTGGATTTGAGTGCGTGTGTGTGTGTGTGTGTGTGTGTGTGTGGAGCGGTTGAGTCTCCCTGTGATGTTTCCATAATATATGTGTGTGCAAAATTACATGCCCTCTTTGCGCAAGTCAGTGGGGGTCGCTCACTTCTCAGAAGACCTTCAAGGGTATCTATTCAGCGGTTTTGATGGTATTTAGTCTTGACGTGGGCATGGCCCCATTTTAATACTCTCACTATGTAGAGTGAAAAAAATGAAAGCAAATTCCAGGATCCTGTACTTAAACGAGATCTCATGTTGGTGGTCAGATAAACCTTCGCTTGCCAACAATTATAGAGTAGCATAATGGCTGGCCAGAAAGCTACGACTTGCTTTTCCAGGAAAGCTCCATGAGGCTACAATTATGCCGAACTGAAAAGACTATTGTGTTCATATCCCATAAACTCGGATGAAGCGGGAGTTAAAAGATCTTATTGTGTGATGAGAATGAGATTGTGTGGTAATGACACATTGATGAACCATAACTAATGACGTGGCAGAAGTGGGAGGGGGTTGGGTCAGGCGAGAAAGAATTTTCCCTTGTACATATGGCCCATTTCAGCCGCTTGTCAGTACTCAAAATGTGCTTCTGTGTGTGCTTCTGTGTGTGTGTGTGTGTGTGTGTGTGTGTGTGTGTGTATGGGACTACGTGTGCCTATAGAAGTGGGAAAAATTATCTAAATCATAATCTCAAGTACTTCCAATTAATTACAGACTTTTCCTCCACTTCTCAGTTCTCCTACATGGCACTGAATCACTCTATAACTTGGCTGTTGGTCCCCACCCACTAATAATCATACACTAGCCCAAAGTATGTCTTCGTACTCCGACAACTCACTCCTCCGAGGCATGGAATACATGAGGGCTAATGGGCCGCTGACTGTACGAGGGGGAATGATGGGTGAGAGTGAAAGCTAACTTTCACCATTCTGAGTTCCCATTACATCATTTTTCTCCTCGTCACTTGACTTTCCTGCTCATATAAGCTCCTCCACCTCTCTCCTCTCTATTTCCCCATCCCTCTGTCAACAGAGTGAGTCAGCCGAGACATTTGCTCCTGTTCATTTCCAAAAAGGTTCCTCGGGGAACCCACGGAGCGGCGGTTTTAGCTGTAGAGGAGGAGTTGCTCATGCAGTATTTTTAATCTTGAGCCATATTCAGAAGAGTGATCTGAGTGAGGAGCGACGAGGAGGAGGGATGAGGGAGGAAGTTATGTGACGGGAGGCGAAACCCATACGCTTACTCAACTGTTCGGTGGAGGGCAGGGATGGAGGGGGGGGTTCCACCATAGAAAAATGGACGGGAAAGTTTTATTAATGAAAAAAAAGATTTTTCCTTATAACCCGCGAGTCCCGCACCCCTCAACTTCCAATGATGGAACATGATATGCTCGGCGTCAGTACAGATGTGCGTGCCTGGGTGGATGGGTAAGACTGGAGAGAAGGAAGCGATGTTCCGACTAAAGGAAATTCCCGTGAGCGGGGGAGAAATATGAATCCTTTGAACTCTACGGCCACTCACTCCTTCCACAGTGACTCGTATTTTCCATACGGATACTATAAACCCCGTACATATTAGTCTTCAGAGAGAGAGAGAGAGAGGGGGGGGGAAAGATGAAGACGACGGAAAGGAGGCTCATTGAAGTTAGGAGTCCATGCATGGAAGTTTGCGGTAATGAGTCTAGCTCCTCCAAGTTTTCCACAGTTCTTACAGATGATTCCGCCGCGCACATTTGGCTTTGCACAGTTCCTCCACCACTACACACTCATTCCTCGGGTAGCCACTCCCGCGGAGAAGCGGATAAACTTCCCGGATTTCCAAATTGCAGGAGAGGCGACAAAGCGGAAGAATCAGAGAGGGTCATAAATCAGATTAAATACGCTATATAAGCTAGACTGTACTATTTACGCCCTTACTACACCGAGTTCTACACCTACGCGGGTCGGACGTAATAATATACTCATCCCTTACACTATTTCTAAAACCGACTAGAAGAGTCCCTAGCTATGCATCGTATTACTCACAGATACCCCATGCAATCTACAAGAGAATATCCCTGGTAAGCATATACATTTGTACCAGAAAAGTGCTGCCTTTAATTAGTGGGAGCTGGACAGGCTCGACAGGAAAGCACTGACAGCCTCACTAATTTGTACCACTCGTCACGTCACGTCCATTTGTATCGATGGTGGATTTATGTACACGTCTGCGAATGCGTATATATATGCATGTGTGTTAATGTATACATATATATATATACATATATATATATATACAAATATACATACATACGTGTATGTGTGTGAGCGACGACGTCCACCATAGAAATTTTCAGTCAATATTTATCAAATGATGATGACCCACATGGTATGTTATGTAGCCCTCCAACATGCTAACTACCACCTTCAGCACGGACAGCACACGACTCGGCTATTCTCCTTTGTAAATTTGTGCGTGTGCATGTGTGTATGTGAGTGCATGTGTGTTTTTTGGGTCATGTGTTATATGTGCAATTGTGTTTGCGGGTTGATGTCTTACATTTGCAGCTGTGTTTGTGGGTTGATGTCTTATATGTGCACGTGTGTGTTTGTGTGCCTACAAGTGTCCGTGCGTCTGTACTCCTCAGTGGTCGCATGTGGTCACACATCATCAAACTAACTCTACAACCACGAAACCAACCACTGGAGCTATAACATTTCAATGCCTACTACACACTTCGCCACAGTCACAGTAGACGAGACCAAGGCGGCAGTAATCCTTTAGCTACTCAAGCGCAATACTCACACATAATATAACTGGAAGACAATCGAATAGCTCATGAGTGCAATAGCCATTGCCGCAGGTACACTTGTCTCAGAGCTCCATTATGACCCTCCTTGTACTCCCAAAAGGTGGACTGTGAGTATAAGTGTAGAGGCCGGGTTAGAGTGGGTGGGGTTTCCGCACGGCTCCTTTCGTCTCCACGCATTACTTCCAATGAAATTGCCCATAGTCCCCCAACACACTTATATGCTGACAGGACGAGGAGTTGAAATGAGCTTGATAAATGGAAGGGCTTGAGCAGGGTTGGTGGGTTCGGATGGGTGGGTGCTATGAAGTCGTCGACTCTGAAGGAGAGTCATTGTTCATTTTATTCATGCCTCATTTCCTTCAGGGCTAATCATGGCGGGTTTGAAATTTTTACTGCGTACTTTGAAGAGTTTATGGATTTACAGGGAAAGCACAAATAGGATATGTGGGGAAGCAGCTTCAACTTCCGCGTTGGAAACTGTTTACGTATGAGTTCTGTAGTTTGTGTGTGTGTGTGTGTGTGTGTGCTTCTGTACAGGGAATGAAATGCATACACAATCACTACTCCGGGCCCGCCTGTCAACAGCATTCCACGACCATTGCCCTCCCCCGCCTGTCACACCGTATAAATCATGACATGTTGGAGGAGATGAGAGTTATGAGAATCATTTCAAAGTAAATATGCTTTGATAACGATACCGCTCCCCCAGGTCACCATATGAGTAGTTAGTTCCATTCATATCGGGGTTGCTCTATGTCGAAAGATGGAGAGGTATATAAATTATGCATGTGCATAAAACGAGAACTTTTGGCCAACTACACCCGCTCACAACTGTTCACATCAGATAAACTACCAGGAAGATGAAAACTATAGAGACTCCAGGAGTTCATAGTTGTGAGTAGGTCCGAGTTGAGGATTAAATGTCAAGTGGTAACGATTGAGTGCGGTGGGAGTTTTGAACTCATGCCAAGATAAATCTTGGAACCACACACAACCATGAACCTGCCCGCCCGCCCGCGTATGGAGAGAGATGCTTATGACCTTCCTTATGGGAGTAACATCACTGCAGCCTAGTGTAGGAGCTTTATCTTACGTATGTGGGCCCGCCCCTCCAACTCTGGCCATTTCGGGACAATGAAAGAGATAAAACTAACTATATTGCAGCCACTATAACCTCCGAACCGAGCGTCACCTCCGCAGTTTTACCCCGATCAAACTTACTGTACCCGCCAATGAGGTCTCCAAGTTTTCTTCTGCGTCTCAAGACATTCCCCTTTCCTCTTCCCCTTCCTGACTTTAGGCAGAGAGAAGCAAAAGCTTAAGGCCATCCCGATGCATACACACACACACACACACAGATACACACACACACACACACACACACACACACACACAGATACACTTACACGCACGCACACAAACATATAGCGGTAGGTACACGAGCACATTAAGACACCAGTCTAAACTTTCCTCATCAGGCCCAGAAGATACGAAAGGATTATTAACATTTCTTGGCCACATAAAAAATACGTTTTCCCTACCTTGGAAGGCCCACAGTAGTGGGGAGACTGTGGACTTGCAGACATAGACGGAGGAATCAACAAACAACATTAAACTATGCTAACTTTACCTCGTTGAAATTACCCCTTTATATCTTATGCATGAAGTTTTCTCGCATGCTCAATAGAGCTTCCTCCTTTACCGATTCCCTTTGAAACTCGACCTACAGAGCTGACTCGCGGAGGATGTAACCGCTATACACATTCTATCTCGCATGAGGAACTAAGAATTCTAATGTACTTGAAGGGAATTATTGCTCTTTTAATTTGAAACATGAAACCGAAGACGATGTTGAATCCTCGGGAGGAGGATTAAACGGGAGGCGAAGCCCCAAGCGCTTGTCTTTCATTAACTTATTAGATATGAGCCGACAGCTAAATACAGCATAAAATGATCCATCCTCTAAGAGCTGATGATGGGAGAGGTGGAACATTCTCTCTTAATGCCTCTCCCTGAACCAACTTTTCCAACGGAACGACTCGGACTCGGAGAGCTACTGGCTCCGATAATTGAAACTCAAAAGCAAGTTTGAGGGAAGTAAATGCTAACACTTTTAGTTCATTAAAGCTGTAGTATTAATTTAGTGAAATGGCTACCCGCACACTAGCCTTCCGTCCCTACTCAAATCCTCAAACAGTGTCGCACTTGAGTGAACTTTGAGTTGTTCTTCCGAATTCTAACTTTCCACCCGGGCAAGTGGCATTTAGGGAGGAAGAGGGCAGCCAGCCGACGTCATAGGAGTTGTGAGCGTAAAAGCTTTGACTGTCAAAACCCACTCTTTGGTTGCGCTGGTCGTGTAAGGTGGATGTTACACTCTCACGTCTCAAAACAAGGAGGCAGCAAGCACTCCCGATGGTAATCTCCAGCTTCCTGAACGCTCTATGTAGACCTGGTAACCGAGTAACATCAATTCGGCATTTCCAAAATTTTTGACTCATAATTTATACGATATTACCGCTTCTTGAATTCCATTTTGAAGTAATCTATTTCCAGTGGGACAGGATTTTAAAGTGGTAGAGGTCGAGCTACCTGTTACAGTAACCGATAATGATCTGATCAGTCGCTTCTCGGACACCGAAACGTATAGCGACCTCTACGGAGTGCGACTTTATAACACGGTGATATTTACCTGTGATGGTGCTGCTTTGGGTTGTGTACCGCTTGCAGTACCGTCGCTCAATATGTTCAATATCGTGGCGCCACGGTATTCAAAAACGTGTGTCGCCGTGGTATTTACGGTAACACTGTTCCAATAGCGTGGTACCATGGTATTCGCAACTGTGTCACCGTAGTATTCATGGCGCCAGAGTTCCAGTACCATGGTCCCCGTGTATTTGCGAATGTATCATAAACCGCCTCCACCCGTGATATTTATTACCTGATAGTAACATAACATATGGGGATGGGGGACACACAGGGGACATTGGTAACGACGCAGCCGCTAAATGCAGCAGTGTACGGCACGTGTGCAAAAATTCAATATTTTCTTGATCTTTATAAACAGTTAGTTGCTTTAAGATCGCAGAATATGCAGATCTTCTGTACAAAAAAATGACAAATAAAAGTCAATTAAACCAAAATTATTTGCCGAAAGAATATTAATTCAAGTACATGTAAGCTTTTGTATACATGATTCTGATTCGTTACTCGCATCGACGGTATATATTGGAAGTACGCAGAAGCAATTGGCTAATTTACCTACACGTCTCACAATTATCTCGTTTCAGGAAACCAGCTGTTGGTAGCATGCTACCGGACTAATTCAGTAGTTCAGTAGTAACAACCGGAACTGCACCTTTGGAGATAGAAATGCGAACACATCTGATGCTGTAGCAGACAAGTTTACTTCCCAATATTAACCACGCCGCCAACCGAGGCTCGGATTTTGTGTCCATTATATTAACACGGTATGAAAATTTTTAACCCAAGTACAATGGCCGTGGTTGATTCGATTGGAAGCCACCTGATCAGATACCTAGCGGATTATTGCCTCGAATCTGCTTTCATGTACTCCAGCTGTTTCGTGTCACGTCCAAAGTCTGATGTATAAATGCCACGTTTGACAGCTTAAAAAAGGGTTTTTGCTTCAGATTTACTTTGGCATACATAAGATGGCGTAGTAAGTTGCAATCGAATGACTGGAGTTTGCGCGTGTTACTCAGGGACGAGTGGAACTGCGCAAGTTAATTAAACACCCGACAATGACCCCCCCCGTTATTATCAATCCCCGCGGGTAAAATGTCATTGAGTCAAACATTTTTAAATTTACGTCCCCTTATTCAAAGGTGAGCGCAGAATCAGGTGATTTTGAGCGACGAGGAAGATCTCTCTTTCCCTTTAAATGTTTACGATCTGAATCTCGATGTGAACTCGTACCAAAGTATTGTGACTTGAAAATGATCCCTCAAAGACCCTAAAGGCTAGTAGAATGGGGAATTACTTGAAGATGCGTCAGGTTTAGACCGTTGATAGTTGAGTGAGTAAACAAGTCGTTTTAAAGTTATTCAAGATATGAAAATTTTTAAGAGAAGATAGAAGATGATACCCAGTCTTCGATTAAACTAATCCGTACTACGAGTATATGTGAGCTAGACATTACCATTAGATATGCTATGTTGACTCTGCATGGCTTCTCCGATGCTTCCCCACAATTTCTGTGAGGTATTTTTTTCTTTTAGAATTGGTCATGCATCTCTCAGATATGTCCCAAGATGAGGATTCCCAAAATCTCTGTACCCTCCGTGCGGATGATTATGAGGATGATATGATGCGATATTTCCCTCAATTTTACTCTCATAAATGTCCCTGCTTTAGCCTACGAATAATAATAGTACGACAGAAAATGTAAAGTAGGTAGAATACGTGATGAAGGGAAGGCGGCGGAAGACTGCGGGCTGAATCTGAGATAGTAGTAGAAGGAAGTTGCCGAGGAAGTAGCGAATGCAGTGTAGTTAGTAGTAGTAGTAGTAGTGAGCGCTGAGAATAATTTGATTTTTCTCCGTTCCATTTGAATTTTTAAAACGTCCAAATACTCCTCCTCGTCCCCGTTTTCATCGATCCTGCCCTCGTGCTTACGGGTTCCACGACGGCGGTAGTTGTCTCCAACTGTCATCCTGTTCACCGCTGAAACAATTCACAAGGATCGTTAGCTCCCCAACCACACATCCTCCCTCACACAATGGCTATACGTGAAGTGAAGTAACAACTGATTGTAGTTGCAAGAAGAGGTGCAGTATTAGTAAGGTTCATATATAAATATATATGTATATACATATTTATATATACAGAGTAGAAGGCAAGTAAGGTGGTGGTAAGCTCATATGTTTTCATATACAAGTAATTACTTTGGAGATGTGTCACATTTCGCATGTATAACATGAGTTGGGTCTAGACAGAGACGTGACAGAACGCACAGAACAAGCATGTTAAATTTAAACCGCACACAATTCAAGCAGGTCACGCGAGAGGTTATCATCGGGAAGGGCAAGTACTATAGAGCGAGGTTCCAACATATCCTAAATAGATTTTCCCATTCCTATCGCACATTACATTTTTTTAATTATCCAGCTGATGCTCTGAAACTCAGATGCCTACTATACTTTTCCACAATTCAACAAGGCCTCGCATCTGGATAGGAGCCGCACAGTTATTGTTTATAACAAAACCAAGCTATTTTATTACCAAACTTTCGTCCATCGCCCACGCCTTCCCCGTCACCACACTCAACAGTTCTGCCCCATTCAAACTGCAAGGTTAGGTGCTTGAAAGAAGGATAGCCATGTGGAAGACTCCTTAAACTCGACGCAACACGTCACCGTTCCAACCTACTGCTGCTGCTGCTGCTACTACTACTACTACTACTACTACTCTTCCTAATGAAATTACGAGCTCCCCCTGTCACGCTCCTGTCCTCTGCTCCCCCTTCACACCACGGCTTGAAAACTCGAGAAGGAGATTTTATAATGCCCTTTTATTCATCCGTTTAAGACTTTAACTCAGCAACATCACACTGTGCCTCAAGTCGGCTAATCACATTTTTATTCATTTTTCACTCTCCAACTCCCTCAACACTATAGAGGAATCAAGTCTTTCATGAGTTTCTCGCGGCCGGGAATCTTCGTTCTCCCGGATTCCAACTTTACCCTTTCATATGGAGTTACTAGAGGAAGCCCTCATCCCTCATTCGTACAAGGCTATTTCTGAATACAGTACGAATACATATGTTCGGCAATACTGAAATTCTCAAGGAAACCCTCAAGTGACGGGTCCGAGTATGTAATTATGACTATATGTGTTCCGCCAAATTACACACCATACAGGCTATAATACTTATACTGTTCCGTTCACACCACTACTGCTCGAGGATAAATTGTAAGCTGAAGGAGTGGATGGGGGGAAGGGGATAGGAACAGGGATGACATTCCAAGGACACGGGGTGGGGGGAACATGTGAAGAGTGGTGTGGTGTAACCAGGGGTGGCAGATAGCATGAGCGGGAGAGGGAAAGAAACGGAGAATATCTATGACTTGAGTGATGGGACTTTGTTGGACTCGAGTTTGCTGTACATATATCAGCATGTGTACGAGAGAAGGGGGGCGGGGCGGGGAGGGCGGTCTCGTACAGATTTTTACTTGCTGCATGGCTGTTAACATTAAATATAAATCAATTCGGGATTCCTACATTTCGGGTTAAAACTAAAAGCTCGTTGAACATGACTGCTCTCAGTCGTAGTCTCGTAGGCTGTTCCGATAAAATGGGAGCGAGTGGAAGACAAAAGTGGCTGGATACAAGGCGTAAGTGTATATATGTGTGCTCCTTTCCGTGGGACCGGAGGCGTTGGCTTCCTTTTCCTATCCTTCCCGCTCTCTCCAGGTATTACTTTTTCATGCTACTTTACCCTGCATTTCTCTTCCCCCTCTCGCTCCGTCTCCCGTCCCTATCTCCCTCTTTCTCTCTGTCTCTGTGCTTTCCGTCTCTCTCCCCATCCTGGCTTCTTTCTAAACAAACTACCTTGCTCATCCAAAATGTATGAGGAGATGAAGAGCGCCTTGTCTTCGTGTAGGTTTTTTCAGTCCTTGACAAACCCAAGGGATTATTGCCCCCTTACTTTCTCACACAGTAGTAGAAGTAGTAGTAGCTGCTAGTAGTAGCCGAAGTAGTAGTAGTGGATGTTCCAGTATCGGAAGATACGGTGGATGAGGCGGGCAGAGAGACACAGTTTTAACTCCAATCCTTTGTTTTCCTCCCTTTTCCTCATCGTTTCCTTCTCTCCCGCACAACCAAGTCTCTCCATCGTGTCATCCTTTCTATCCGCCACATCTCCTCCGAGGATTCCTTCCACACCGCCAATTTCATTCGACTCCTGGCAAGCTACACGGTACGGTGGTGGTGGTGGTGTTCAAGAAGAAAACATCCCCTCGACAGCACTCCTCCTTACAAGCGTTCAACGCACGAAACCAGTGACAATTTTTTCCCAAGGTCAGTCAGCCCACAACCAACCCGAGTCAATAATGCTTACAAATGAACCGAAAAACCAACGCTGTTTGCACCGTAATAATTCTTCTTCTTCTTTGAAATTATCATTACAGATTCTTGGAGCAGTTAGAGAGGAAGAGAGAGAGAGAGAGAGAGAGAGAGAGAGACTCATGCCGGGATTGTCCGGGAGGATCTAAAACAATAATTAACTCAGCGGGACAATCGACGGAGGACGACGACAGAGGATGAATAGATTACTAATGATGACATCGAGATCCGGCTAAATGACACTCTGGTTTTACCATAAGGTTAAAGAGGAGACAAGTATATAGTATATGCGGTGATAGGGAGATGAGAGAAAAGAACTTGATGCCGTCGGATGTTGGGTGAGAGGAGAAATGGAGGGAGAC
Source organism: Pseudobourletiella spinata (assembly GCA_009870155.1). Lineage (NCBI taxonomy): Eukaryota > Metazoa > Arthropoda > Collembola > Symphypleona > Bourletiellidae > Pseudobourletiella > Pseudobourletiella spinata. Next base: position 6,719 of record WJFA01001397.1, on the reverse strand, counting down.
AACGGCTGCCGGCTTATGGAGGCCCGCCCTCAGCCTGGGTGGTACAATTGGAAACACGAACAAGTTCATTCTGGGTATGGGGAATCTTATAGAGAGAGAGAGAGAGAGAGAGAGAGAGATAGATAGATAGAGGAAGGAAGTGAAGAAATTAGTATCATCTCTCTGGAGAATTTCCCACTCACTGTGAGCCACTCCATTCTGGGTTCCACTCAAGATCAAGACATGTAGGCATCAGAATTGAAGAAGAAGAAGAAGAAGTAGGCGAATAAGAGGAATAATGTGTATATATAAAAGTATGCATATATGTACATATATATATATTATATTTATATATATGTGTGTATGCATCAAAATGGTGTATCAACACGGAACGAAGTGATGGCGACGTAATATAATAAATTTGTATGTAGTATAAGTATATATATATGCATATATAATAGAGAGAAAGACAGAAAAGTATTCAAGAAGAGGAAGAGCTCTGTTGTAGTTAGTCAAAATTTGAAAAGATAATTAGAAAATGTAAACGCGTAAATGGTTGGAGGATTTCACAGTACCTGTTTTCTGTATTGCAGGCCACACTGAGTAATAGTACAAATGGAAGCGTCAAAAATACCTAGGCGAAAATTTTGATCCATCAGCTGCTCCATAGTACGGAGTCATACTATAAAGATGTTCACACAACAGAGACAGATTGTTCACGGGATGAATGCACATCAAAGCCTGTATTATCCCATGTAATTAATACTATTTACGGATAGAAAACTACATGGCAAGTGAGCTGTCTATAGCGGTGACTCGCAGTAGGCCACTATTTAATATTAATTCAGACGTACAGACGTGTCTTCATCCATCTATAGGCAAACATGCGGTAGCTCCAATCCAATCATCATTGTTTCCAATGTTAATATAAAAGTATATATATATATACATTGTCTACGTGTACTCCGTGCAATATAGTCCCTTGCATCTACACAGTTGAGTTTCCGTGTCAGCCAATAACGAGCTGTAGTATATAATATGTCTACGAATGCATTTTATATATGTATAATAATTATATAAATATATACAGTGGGCTCAGCTCTATATGTACACTAAAAGTATGGGGGTGGTGGGAATGCATGGTGGGTTGCTACGGAATCTAATTCAGCCATGGTGGCAGTGAGATGTGTCACACACTCTTTCAGTAGTAGAGGAAAAATAGAAACGTGTATGTAGCCGTAGTAGTGGGTGGGGGTGGGTGGGTAAGGGTTGGATGGTGTCTCCATAGCAGAGTGGGAACTGACATGAAAGGGACGGTGGGCAACCGTGCCGCGAATTAACGAACGAGCAAACAGGATTGTTGTGGTGATGGGGATGGTGGTGGGCGGGATGTGTGTTGTGACCAAGGCCATATATAGTTCAAGGATATTGCAAAAAAAGCTGAGAAAACTCCGAGGTGAGCCTGCGGGTACTACTCCGAGTAGGTTCGGTCGGAGGTGCGTGTGCGTGTGTGTCTGCATGAGTAGGAGCTCGAGATAGGGCACATTCGAGTGTATGTGTGTGTGTGTGTGTGTGTGTGGCAAAGGATCATTATAAAGGAGCAATAATTAGCATAATTATACATTCTACCCGTCCTCTCATTTTGGATCATAAGCCATAGATATATCCGCTCTAAAATTCTCCCCATACCTCTTCCGCGGTCGGTTCCTCGAGTCCACTCCAAAGTCACCGCGGAAATCAGCTGATGTGCCTGTTTTGGAAACACAAACAGATGCCGTGTTAGACAGTCGTAACTAGTTTAGTACTCGACCGTGTACTAGTGACAGGAATGAGTCCGCCTCTACTGTGAATAATTTGGAAAGTTTGTGTAATCAAAATTTTTGTGGCCGCGTCCGCGTCCGCGCGTTCCCACTCCCAAAGCCTTTTACAATGGAGCAATGAGATGGTGAGTCCATGAGTGCTTCTCAGTCAGGTTCGGCCCTTCGTCATAGTGTTTGAGTCTACGTGAAGATATGTGGGAGTAGGGGGGGGAGAGAGAGAGAGAGAGCGACGGGATGATTAAAATTATACTGCGGTCTTATATGTAACATGGTGGTATTGGTGGTCGTGCCAGAAAGTTTTGCAAGTAAATATTTTCTTACGTCTAGTAGGGTTGATAGCACGCAGAGAATCGGTCCGCTCGAACTGGGCTCGTCGATCGTAGCCGACTTCTCGGGGATTCCACGCAGAATTTCGTCTATTGCGGAGCATGGCTGGGTCAGGTCTCTCCGCGTCCGGGATTTCAGGAAGCTGTCGACCCAAAAAGTCGGGAGCACGCTGACATGCTACTGAACCTGGAAAAATTTCAAGGAAGAGCGTTCATGGCGGCGGTGAGCGAGTGACTCTCTGTGTAGGTGTACACAGAAAGCTCCTCAATCCACTCACTATTGCTCCATTCTCTCGCCTCTATTTCATTTCAAAGCCAATCCCCAACTCATTTCCTTTTGTTCCCTGGAACACATTCACATGTGCACACACACTCCCTCATATGCACATGCACGTACATACATACAAAAATACGTGTTCACACTCACATATACACATGCACTTTTACGCACACATATATACACGCACACTTAAACTCATACTGGCCCACAGGAACACATGCGACGGAATCGGCGTGAGATACGCACGTGTTTCGAGCAACAGGGTACAACAAGTAGTATCGATTTTCCCCTCCATTCTTCTCCCTTCACTTTCCCCTCACTTCTTGTCATTATTTCAATGTAATCGATTTCAATACAATTCACTTCTTCCTCCTCCTTACTTCTTCACCTCGAGCCTTTGAAGGGACGGCGGAGCAAGAAGCGTATTTCCGTCATCTTTCCTCTCCGCACCCGCCGCCGCACGTCGCGTATGTCGTCCAAATTACATTTCAATAGGAAGAAAAACTCGTCTTTCATTCTGCAGCATATGTATTTTTCTGGCCTTCTTCAATACTTCCAACAATATGCTACACATCTACAGTGTGCCCCTCTCGCAGAATTGAATGGCGGCGTGTGGATGGAGAGTGTGGTGTGTATGTACATATATATATGTGTGTGTTTGTATGAGAGAGAGAGGAAATCACATTTTCCCTCCATTTTCTCCAAAACTGCATCGTTACAATGTACGACTGCCGTCTCTTCAAAACCCACCAGCACCACCCGCTCCCTCACATCACATCCTACAGCATATCCATTCTTCCACACCCGGATTTTCCCTTACTTAGTGGTGTAATAAACCTCTGGGACAACTACTCCATTCCGTCCTCTTTCTGAGGACAAATTGCTCCCACTCCCGCCCCACCACCCGAAATATGAACCAAATTAAAATCCGTTAAAGAAAAGAGCTCTTGACAGAGAACAGGAGCCATAATCGAATTTTCCAATTTTCCATACACTTGTTGTTGTCCTGCACATTGTCCCCCTCGCTCGCTCCACATCCTCCCGTAGTACCGGGAGCACTAGTAGTGACGACGGTTCCCGTGCGGTTATACACTCGGGCGTGGGGTGGCATGGGAAATGTGAGGTCGGCACTCCAGAGCCTTTGCCAACAACTATACGTCTCCCTTCCACGACACAAGAGTCACCGTAGGAGTTTTAATGACTCTCTCTCTCTCTCTCTCCATCTCCACCCCGCATCCTCCTGAAGGCGGGATGAAGTGAATGGAGGGAAATTTTCCGAGCTGATGAAAATCAAATTATCGTTGTTCCGTTAGTTTTGAACAAGTTGAATTGATTGAATCCTACATGCACCTCTGCTCCTCCCTCTAGAGTCCCCAACCTTCCCCCCCCACTCCGCCACCACTACCATCACCGCACGCCGTCAAACCAACCTTGTCATCGTCATCATCATCATCATCATCATCATCATCATCATCATCTTCCGGGACTCAGCTATGGACCGGAAGGGAACTTAATTAGTGGATTTAGTGGAAAAGGGGTTACCATTTTCCCAGGTAGGCAGAATATGATCAATCCATAATTTCTGACTAGAGCGATTGTAATTAACCCTACCCGTTTCACTCACGCATACTCTAGCACATAGTAGAACCTCGTTATTACGGACCGGCTCGGGACGGGACATTTTTGACTGCATTCAACAGTGACCATTTTAACGGGGAAAATTCATATGGGACTTGGAAGCCTTGGTACGAAAATTACCGGCCGCATTTTCAAAAGTCCGTGTTCATGGAACCGTGAACGAGGTTCTACCGTATACAAACCGTAAATACACCCGGCACATAAGCGCGGGTTGGAATCTGTAACTGTACTCTGAAAACTATTGTGAAGTAATTCGTCATTGGAAGGGTCATTGTAATGGCAACACAGTACGGTTCCTTCCCATGCGTTAAACCGCATGTAGGACGTTCACATTCAATGCACAGAACAAATTTAGTACGTTCACATGCAATACATAGGGCACATTGATTCAGTTCGAATGCATAAAACACATTTAGAGCTCGTTATACCTATCCGTGGCTCCGTGGGAGCCCTTACCTCGTCTGCTCCGGTTTATGACCTCCTCCACGGCAATGGCGAAGGAGCCTCTTCTGGAAGGAGGTAATGAGCGGGGCATTGCCGGAGTGGAGGGTGCACTCCCCCGCTCCTCCTGAACCCCGTCAATCCCAATGGCTCCACGGTCCGACTGAGCACTGCCACGTCGGGACGTAGGTGCTGAGCGGCAGGTGAGCACGGCACCCGGCGGACCCAGGGTCCCCAACACCTCCCAAGCCACCTCAGGACGAAGTAGTGAGGATGCACACGGACTGCTCTGACCGCTGCTGTCATCTTGTTCCTCTGCAACATGCAGAGACACATTTTAGATCCGATCCATGAGATTTCAGGAGTGGTGGGAAAAGTTAGGACGAACATTTGTGGTTATTATGAGGGGAACTCTCAGGATTAGCATTAGCAAAGGTCCATGAACCACCCGTTCGCCGCTATATGGTCTGTGCGCTCCATGGATAGCACCATAGAATAGCTAGAGGAGAGGAACTCTCTCTTCCCACCCGACTGACCATCAGCGACGAATGGGAAGCTCCCTATGTATAGGTTTGAGTAAGAAAAGCAGCAAGTTGAAAGACAGTATAAACACACTTGGTCCCTTCAAGAACAACCAAAGCCCTTTGACAGTTGGCTCTTAATGTGTATTGAGGAAATGGAAAGGGAGCAAGTTTGGACGGAGTAGATTAGGGGGAAAGGGAAAGTGAGGGACCTACAGAGAAGAGAGGAGGCTTGAGAAAGAAAATACCAGATTGGGACTGGGAACCGGCGGCGAGGCCTCGCATCCGTAGTCTCCGTGCCAGCTCCCGTGCACTCGGCGGCGTCTGTCCACCAGAAGTGATTTGAGAAATGGACCCGCGATGACTGGAACTCCCTTTGGCGGAGAATGGGAACCAGACGGGTCGGTCGTCAAGTGAGACCCGGCCCATGTCCACATGGCACTCACCGAGAAAATCTGGTCCTCTCACCAGTTCGAGGACGAGCCATGAATCAAATAAATCTTCCGGGCTGACTTTGGTGAAGAGGGTGCACTGGTTCCAGCGTGTGTTGGCGAGCTTATCCCCTCTGTGCGTGAACAAATGTGTAACATTCAATTACATATGTACAGCAATCATTTTAAGAGGTTACCCCCACCCCTGTACCGTACAACAGGGCCAAAGGTTCAAAAACCTGCTCACAGCGAACCGTCTCATGACTCGTTTTTTTTATCCCTTTTTCTATGCATAAACATATGCGGTTCCGCAACACTTCAAGTCCCTCCTTAGCTCCCGTACTTCTGTCTCTCATAAGCCGGTTCTCGGGGGAGCTGAACGAGGATAAAACGAGGGCTTCTCCGAGCCGATCCTTCACCTCGGGTAGGTGACCAATCCTCCATGTGATCCTCCGCTTCTGTGGTCATGACGTGCCATTTATTAGCTTCTCCCCAGCCCCCATGCTATCTCCACTTGACTTTCCACTCAAGTGTAAAACCATGTTCATCGTACTCTCACCTTCACTCCCGTGAAATTGCAAGTATGAAATCAGCTCTCCAGCGAGCCAATCCATCGTGCTACATTCGCCCATTTCACCACTGCCACTGTAAGGAAATGAGTGGAGTGTGAAGTATGGTGAAGGTACTTTGGGTTAAGAACACGCAAATGCTGCCGTCCACACGCGCACTCATACATACACGATAGATATAACGACAGTACATTATGGCCAGACGGAATGATGACCATACGATGATTGATGAGGACGTGAGTTCATTTCCCCATTCAGGTCAACTATCGGCCAACATATGAATGGGTGCAGTGGAAAAACTACGTGATACACATTTATTTTCTTTAGATGAGCCAAGAACTGGAGCTGAAAAAATGTCTCTCGAGGTACAACAGCCGTAAATCGCAGCCCTGTGGAAGGGTCGTACAATATCCTCTGTCCATAACTTTCGCTGTGTCCCATACAAACTACAAAAAAGTCCGTCAACACCAGAGCTGACTTACTTGCCCTTGTAACCAGAGCTATATGCCTACTTTGCCGTCGGGGAAGGGGGAAATTTTTCGTGCAAGGGTAAAATATAGGCCGGCGTACTGGCATATTGTGTGTGTGTGTGTGTGTGTGTGTGTGTGTGTATGCGTGCGTGTGACGGTGCCACTGGTAAAAAGAAATATGGCAAATTTACGATTTTCCCGCGGCTGAATTTTACGTACGCTTAGAAACATTGCCATGAGTGTA
>WJFA01001396.1:0-21805 GCA_009870155.1 Pseudobourletiella spinata | reverse complement strand
ACCTAGGAGTTTGGCATAATTTATGTTCCTATGTGACCTCTTAAACCCGCATAGTGTCCACTCTGTGCTAGGGGGACATGTGGGAACCCCCCCTTGTCAGATCATAGTTATAGGAAACTGGAAATTGTTCTGCAACCATGCACCCGCACTACAATTACGAGCGACCGCGCGTCTTTACGCCGTCCCACTACGAACTGCCATACTCGGCCATATAGTAATTGAATATTGAGACCAAAAATACTATTACATGTACCTTTAATCAATTGAGCAATTCAAATACACGTGGGCTCCAGCCCTTATTTATGCTGACCCGTAAGTACAATCTTCCGCTTGTATTCCAATTTCTACTAGTTTCCTTTACAACCATGTTTAATTTTATGTTCATCTCCATACTTTCTCACCTTCCTATTGGGTGAAACTTGAGCAAATAATTCAGGTTAGTATCGCCCTCACGTGCAAAGAGTTGTGTGGCTCACTTGCTACGCCCTATGCGGAAAGAATACACTAACCCTATTACTACTACTGCTGAAGCAAATTAAATAACGCCAGTACAGTAATCCACTACTGTTAAACGCCGCGTTTAACTACCATATTAACTTTGAATTACGCATGTTGAAATTATTACACACTCGATACACTAAACGTTCACGTAATCGTTGTTACTAGAGTTCTAAACATGTGGTTCTTTTGCCAGAAACAGAAAGCACGATAAAACGTGGCGCGGTAACTTTCTCTCGAGTGAGTCCATTGCGTCAGCAGTCATCACCAGTGAAAATGAAGTAAATGGCTACAGGCCGTTCTCCATGTGTGCCCTACATGTGTCCGCTCGTATCGTCGCACGAGGGATTTCGTGTGCTTTGAGAAGAAAGTTAAAAGTTGCCAACGTTTCCGACAAAATTGGACTGAAGTTGTCTGAGCCGTTGTTTTAACTCAACTTGGATAGGATTTGAACCCTTCGGCGTAAGTCTTGCGATCCGTTAAATGTTAATTCTGTGAGATTGAAGAACGAGATGTTTTTTTCCGCTGGAATAAATTGGTAGGCATGTCACTCCTGAGGAGCTATTTACTGTTAGCTGGTGAGCATGGAGTAGTCTTTGTTGAATATGACCCAGTGAAATTGATTCATAGCTAAAGCATTTTGCTGGCCATTTAATTATTACAATTTAGTAGTGTGTGTTGTGCCGCAGTTGGCGTCAATTATAATAATAATATTAATATTAGATTATTCTTTCTAGCATTTTGAGTTCGAGTAGAGGGTTACATTTGTTTATGCCATTGTTCTCTGCACGAAACCTAGGGAATTTGTGTAATAAATTCAGTGCGTATAATTTTAACTTCTATTATTTTAACTACAGCTGCAGTGGGTTCTCTGGTTCAACTTTAACCATCCAAAATGAGACCAAGTGAAAAACTGGTGAAACGCGGTCGTCCATGTGAAGGGCAAGGTTCAACACTCCGTAAAAGAAAAATGATCAAAACTGTGGCACAAAGTTTGGAGCCCGTAGGAGAGGTGATTCTTTGTAGCATTTGTGACGAAAAGTTTTATGAACCCCTATATTTGAACTGGCACGTCCGCAATGAGCATAAGGAGGAAGTGTTGAGGATACTTAGAACGCAGAGACCGGCCCCATCACCCCAAAGTGGAGATATTACGTATGTATTCGTGTCAATTGTCAAATTTCATGTTGAACGTTTCATAATTATGACATGTAAATTTAAGAAGTAATGAGCGTTTTGAAAAATCTTGAGAGCGTCGGTGGAATGAAATGAATTAATCGTCACGAATTTTTTTACAGTATCCCGTTAGTCGTCGCTGCCGCAGCTCCATCTTCTCCAGCAATTGCTCCTTATTCCGCCAATGAAAAAAGTATGGGTGAAAAACAAAGGCGGAGGTAACCCTTATTAACTCATGTGTTGTAGCGTTTGCACTAGGATGAGGATATACGTATCTATCGGTACCTGTAACCATTTCAATGCGTAAAACTTCAAATTGTCTGTTGGAAATTTCAGAGCTGTTTTGACCTTTACGGATGAGAAAGTCCCGTTCGGTGGACCAATGAAGAAAATCCCTCAACGGACCTCCAAAGTGTGTACCTGTAACCGAAATGGCCTTCGAAATGACTCGGGGACGCTCTTGAGGAAACCCCCCACAAATGTGAAAAAAGTCCACATGTTCTCAAACTGTTCGCGCCCTGCTTCCAAAAAGTCAGGAAGTTATGGAAAGAGGCGGAAATTCCCTGCCCAAATTTCGAAAAATCCACAAGAGACGGAAAAACGTTCAATTAAGCTTGAAAAAAATCTAGAAGAGGGTCATAATGTCCCCACGGCTATCCCTGTAAAGGTGGAAGAAATTACTGAAATCATACAGCAAGAAACTTTGCAAGATTTCAACGATTCTCAGGCGGATCAACCGGTCCCACAAGTAGCAGAACCTTATAGTTGTTTCATTTGTAAGTACACAAGTTCAACGGCCTGGTCAATGATGCAGCATGTCCGGAAAAACCATGAGAAGAACAAAGGTCCCTTTAGGTGCAACAATTGTACCTTTGAGTGCGGAAATGTCATAGATTTCGTGCGGCATCGGTGTAGAAAATGCAAAGAAGTAACAGATTTCTCCTGCAGTTTTTGTCCAAGAGACTTTGGGACTTTGCATTCCAAGGAAATTCACGAGATTCGACATAAGACAGGCACAAAGGATGCCTGTGAGTGTCCCCAGTGCGGCGTCGTATTTTTCCGGAGGCCGTTGTTGATGAAACATATTCAAACAGAGCATCAACAGTAGTGCTGGAATTTCAGCCTGTGTTCGTAGTTATTATATATCCATTTGACCACACGTATGCGTGTGGCCGTTGTCCTTTTACACTCCTAAAATTCTTCTCAATTTTTTAAATTACTTAAAGTAAAGTTATAAATGCATGTGTCTAATAAACTCCTCACACTTTGATATTACTCAGATGTTCAGTATCATGCAATCGTCTAACCCTGGCGTATCAACATTGGATCTGTTTAACTCGTTAATAATGAAAAGATTCCAATCAATGTCGACTGAACATGACACCTCTCACAAATATCATTTAATTGGAGTTATTCCTGTGGTAGGTTTCTCAAATTACACGCCCATCTGAGTACGCACTACATGCTGACTACACAGTCAGTATGTTGGTTTTGAACTTAACAAAATTGCACCGTAGCGTTCAGTAACCTGTTGTAAGGTATTTGGGATGGGTGTGAACGAAATTGTCGTATTCGGAAGGGATACTCTACTGTGCCCATCGTTCAAATTCCAACTGGTACGATACGATGGAATTCCTTTACCTAAGGACTATAATATACGAGTGCGCAATTTTGACGCAGTAAGTACACAGAGTGGGTCCACATATGTGCAGAAACAATGCAATGTAGAATTCATGTGGGTCATTAAATTCCAATGAATTTCCCCGGTTCAGCCCCTGACAGCCCTCCGTTGAAAATACAAGAGTCCACCGGCTGGCCTGTGAGAACCCGTGCTATATATAGAATTTTACCTCACTGTTGAAATTGAGTTTCGAGCACAGGGAGCCGCGAGACAGTTTTGGAACGAAAGTAGAAGTGTTACAATAGAAAGTAAATTAACCCGCTCTCCACACTGTTCCGAATCCACTCATGTTCAGAAAACGACAGTTCTTACTCAACTCCACAAGTGCAATTGCAAGTGGAACTAAAAGTGTGTATATATTTCAATGTGGTGCCCCAGAAGCCTGGAAAAGGCGTTAAAAATATTGTGAACATTGCAATGATGCGCTTAGGCCTATGGCTCCCGAGGAAAGGGAAAAAGAGGAAATTTATCAACAAACTGTGGCAATGTCCACACTGCAATAAGAGTATCCCCTTCACCAAGTCCCTACTTCATCTCTTAATTCACAGTTTGAGCAAACCATTACAGTGTTCCATTTGCCACCTCAGACTTGAAGGGCAGGATGATTTTCAGGAACATGCTAAAATACATAAAGCAGACGAGCCGAAGAAATCTTCCCAACGACGCAATCGATCCGCGTAAGTGAATGAGTAAATACAATACTCCGGGATTTTTGTCCTGATTTGTTCTTACTTACTATTTTTGGGTCGCTTTCAGTCAACCCACACCAGCAGACTCAGTGGTCTCGGTGCAAAATTGGAGCACGGTTGTGACCCGATCTGGGCGTATTGTACGCCAACTTCTGCCTGTCTGTAATGTGCCCCGCAGGAAATCTCGCTCAAAGCTGGTACCGAAGCAGAGCTCAGTTGACAAAATGGTATGGAGTAGAACTGATTCAAAGAAAGAAGACTTGGACGGGGACATAATTACTGACGGACTATTCCACTGTACTCAGTGTCCACAGGTGTTTAATCGAATGACTCAAATCAAGCTCCATGTAAAGAACAACCATTCAAACAGTCTTAAAGGTCCATCCAATAAGGTTCCCAAGGAATACGACGCGAAGAATGCCCAGGCAGAGACGAATTTTCTGTACGAATTTTTCCTATACGAAGTAGTATATACTGTTTGTTCCATTCATGAGCCTCAGTCCTCAGTGATTGCTATGCCTTTCACAGGGATAACAGTAGTTCAGGTAAACATGCGGCGCACAGTTTGTCCAACAGGCAGCTTAGCAACAAAATCTTGTCAAAGTACCATAATATAAGGTAAGGCACCGTTTTATTCTTGAAAATAAAAAACCATACACCATAATACATGCAAAAATCCAAATTTTAACGATTTAGCTCCCATGGAAGCTCCCTCAGACAGCGGATTACCAGAAAAGTGAAGAATAGATCTACCAATTGCCACCCCTTAGTTCCAGGAAAAGCTACAAGGTCCACCCTACTAGGTGAAAGGCACCCAGATACCGGTAAAAGTGGTACAGACCGTCGAAAATCAGTTATAGTGAACAAAACAAACAAGGTTCAGTTATCGTGTACCGTGGAACTGCAGCAAGTCTCTGCCACAGAGTGGACCGCTGAAACTCCGCGACTGCGTGCAAGTATGGAAAATAATAATTGTTCCGCCGTCAGGATAGGAAGAGGAATAGTCTCTCCGACAGGCTTCAGCTGTCTTTATTGTCCAACTGTGATCAAGAATTTGTACCTATATCCATATATAACTCCACGTTGCCGAGCACGAGGGTCGGAAAATCTTCCCATGCAAACTTTGCTCCAAAAGTTTTTTGACTGAATCTCATTTGGGCAGCCATTTGGGTGCTATACACAAATCCTTTGGTATTTGGTACAATACGGATGGGTATGTCACATAAAGTGCCAGTGAAGGAGATATAATGCTACTTTAGCCTCATTGCCCCTATTTCCCCGCGTTCTGCCTGAAATTTTTTTGACGTGAACATATTTTTAATATAAACTTTTGATACTCTCCTACCACTTTGTTACATCAAATGAATTACCAGGAGCTTCCATTAGGAAAACATAGAGCTCTTACGTGCATTTTATTTGTAATTTGGTAGCCAAGATTGTGGAATGCGAAGAAGGATACGAAGACAACAATAAAAATAATCATGTAGTAGTATTGGCAGTATGGATAGCATAAATCAGTTTCGAGTGTAAAACCAGCAAGAAACTCTTTAAAATTAAAGGAAAAAGTTACCCGTAGCTCACAATGCCCCTCACTTGAACAGAATGTTTACACATGGAGTCATTGAGTGGGTTTTTTTAGTGTACTATAGGCTGTAAAGTTAAGGATGGCTTATTCCAGCGTAGCACAATGGAACCCCTATGCTGCCAGCGGTTTGCACATTCCAGTTCTCCAGCTCAACAGTCAGAGTATTCTGTATACAATATTTAACAATGCATGCGCTCAATAAACAGACCAGTAAACGTAATACACTTGGGATTGGCTATATTAGTAAGAATACCGCATTAGGAACTGACCCCTTGAGTATGGCCGGCCCATCCCCAACGACGGAATTCCTCGTATTTTGGTTATGAGACTGATGAACCCTGGGAACCAAATCTGTGAAAGGCTGGCTTTGTTTAATTCTCACACAAAGCCAATATCCATTCAGGGAAATTTGTACAATGTACAGTTCATATGAATATGCCGAATATGTCACATCTCATACCATTAATTCAGCATATTTATTACTTCAGCTTGAATTTGTATCTCGTATACAATTCTTTTAAAAGTTAAATTCATGCTGTTAAACTCACTCTGTCAATCATGCGGCATACGGTAACGTAAACGTACTCTAACAGTTTCCAATCTTTTCATTATGACACAAGGAGAAATGAAGTGGTACTATACATTGATTAGGTAGTGACTTCTGGAAAGAAGTGATAAGAATCATTTTCTCTGCGATTTTTACGTCAGAAAAGGTCAAGGTCCGAGATTACCTTAGCAGTAAAACAATTCTGACTACTGCGTCATTAATTTTTGAAGTTGTAGGTAATTGCATCAGTCACCCCTGCCGAACGGATTTCTGGTATAACAATTACTCTTCACGGATTCATCTTCCTGTATCTCCATTGCCTCAATGTTACCGAATACAAGCACGGATAGAGTCTTCCTTCTTAGGTTTTTGTTTTCACATTGTATTTAAATTTCAATTTGCATTTTCTTTATTTCAATTTAGAAATCAATCCGTGATTAACATGGATCCAATGGCGCCTAAGAAGTCTCTGTGCCCTTATTGTGATAGCGCTTTCGGTAGTTACCATGCGTTGAAGACTCATGTTGGGATCATGCACAAGGAAGAAGCCCCAGAATTTTTAGGAAGAGGTGTTCCCACGGTGCTCGACGATCAAAATGAGGAGACTATCATAAATTACTCTCCCGTTGGACATGTTACGGCGAAGGGTACTGCAAGGAAGGCCTATTTGAAGAGCATGCTGAAGCGCTCAAACCGACAGAAGTTTAATGTGAAGAAAACTTTGGCGAAACCATCAATAAAAGGACGCACTCCTGGTAATGGGGAGCTGCAGTGTACGCAGTTCTCTGATTTCACGTACACTGAAGTGAAATCCCGAAGCGATACAGAGAGCCATAATGAACCCGGGACCCTGGTACCTATTGGAGACTTGATTCTGTGTCCTTATTGTCAAGAGGATTTTTATGATGAGAAGTATCTTGAAAAGCACATCAGGCATGAGCACATTGACGTATCTAGTGCTGGAATAAGGTGAGTTTGTTATCCTTATGAAGGCCACCACGGCACGGTGTGTGATAGGTTACGTCTGCAACCGCGTGATATGCATATTAATACGCTAAGCAAGCGCTACGTGTGTTTTCAGAGAAAATGATATTGTTTCTCCATGGGCACCAATACACCATATGGGTATCCAAATGCCCGATAATCTGGATTCTGAGTGAGGTTTTATAAGTTGCGCAGTGACGATACATGTTTGGTTGGTGCTATTATTAATTTTCTCATTATTGCCACTTATGTGCCACAGAGAAAGATTTCCACGCTTCCAATGCAGCACATGCTCAAAACAGTTTTACAACAAAGGGATTCTTAAGCGACATATCAGTACCTTCCATCCTAATCACGGCAACAACACATCCAGGGCTAACAAGTGGATCAACGCTACCCATCAGGTCGACTCCACTGTTAAACGTTCAAGGAATACAAGATCTGCCGTTACAGCCAACATCACAGGCATTACCCACGTTAGGAGTGGCTCTGCCGCAGAGGCATATCCCGAAGGATTCATTTGTGAAAACCAGAAACCACTACAGGCAGAATATAGATGCCCTTTCTGTCCTCTCAAGATAATTTCTCAAAATGATCATTTACTTGGATCACATGTCAAGAAAGATCATAAGAATCTCCGACAAAACATCAAATGCAGGTACTGTTCGCGCATCCTACGTACGAAAGGTCATCTCTTGAGCCATCTTCGGACTCATACCCATGAGCAACCATTTCAGTGTGCTCTTTGCGAGAAGCGATTTCGACAGGGTTATCAAAAACTGAAACACGAGAGAAAAATACACGGTGAAATTTGGGATTAAGCTTAAAATTACTTTCATAAGATCCTGCTTGAGAGACTATTTAAGTGGACCCAACTTCGGCTAACTATAATGATTTAGGCTTGAGGGATTCCATATCAATGTATTTTCACTGAGCTAACATCCAGGATATGTTATAAGTTTAAGCACATTTATTTTGTAACAAAGCAGAAAACAATTTGTACCGCAACCTCTTTCAAAAGGACAGAAGATACTCAAGTAGTGGATTCAAGTACCAGCTATAGTATCAATGTAAACTAATTCTCCATTATGTTCATTATCCTATTGCGTAATAGATCAACAAGACAAATAAAACAAGTCTTCATTTAGTTATTTTACAAGCATGAAAAAAATAGGACAGCGGATGGACATATTCTTTTAATCCCATCTAGATTTTCTCTTTTTCGCTGGGACTTCCGAAGATTCATCCGTGGGAGGAGGTGGGGGAGGCGGTCCAAGGTCTACTCGAGGTGATTCCTCAGATCGGCAAAACTATATTGAACAGTATAGGATTTTTATTTTGACGTTAACGGTATACATGAAGCACCTTCTAGATATTTACTTACGTGGGATTGATACTGCTTCTGAAAAGCCATTTTCATAGCTCCTATTCTGCCAGCAGCAGGCCCACTACCTGATATGTTCCCTAACACACTTCCAGTCACCAATCCAGGTTTGAAAGGGACGGGTGAAAAGGTGGCAACGGCATTATTTGATGAGCTGTCTCCCTTGTAACCTAAACCTCGACAGGTTCCAACGACAGCCGCTCGTTTTCCTTTCCCTTCCTTGAAGCGGGACTTCCGGAACCAAGAGCTCTGCGAAAGTTAAGTTAATTAAACTAATTAGGCTTGTAAAGTACAAACTATGAAATCCGGACGCTCTTGGGCAGTGAAGTGACTCATGATTAGGGACCGGATTTCTATGAAAATGCATAATCCAAGCGCGTTCTTATAAATGCCCGAGACTTTGTATAAAATCGATATAGGGTCCCGACATGCCAAAACAGGTAAAAAAATTTATGTCATAAACCTACCAAAATGCATAATGCATATGCCCTTGTCATAATCCAAAAAAATTGCATAAAACCCGTCATTATCCTAGATTTTATGGAAAAATTTACGAAATTTCAGGTAATCATTAACTGTTTAAGCTTACAATAAATGAAAAGCGGAAATCAAAATTTTATGATATGTGGGTTTTTAAATTTTGGCGTTAATAATAGTAACATATCCCGAATAATTTTACCGAATCCTCCGAGAGGATCGAACTTTTCTATCGAATGGATTCATGAATTAGCATTTTCTGTCTGTTTTGGCAAGATCGCCTTAGAATGGATACATTTGGCAGCAAAACTGCGAAAAATTGAAGAAAAACGTTTTTCTAGGGCCTACGAAGTTAAGAAATCACCAAAAATTGCATGCATAGATTGCGTCATAATCCCTATAAAGTTGCATATTTTACGTCATAATCCCTTAATATGTTGCATATGCAAATTGTCATAATCCCCCTTAAAAACGGTCATAGAAATCCGGTCGCTACTTATGATATCTCACTGTTTCTGTTTTGATTTACCTTCATCGCTAGGTCCATTAGCTCTTGAGGAACCTGCTGGCCCGCTCCCTCAAGATTACGGACCAAATGACCCGCAAATTCCTTGTCTTTTTCAGTGACCAGGGTATACGCGGTACCTTTTTCACCAGCACGTCCAGTTCTTCCGATTCGATGAGTGTGAGTGTCAATATCTCTGGCAACGTCAAAGTTGACAACCGTCTTAATATGAGGGATGTCGAGTCCTCGCGCTAAAGTAAATAATAACTTCGTTCACATTCAACACTTCGGAGTAGGAAAAATTCGGGCCAGCAATGTCTTCCTTACCCGCTACATCCGTAGCAATAAGAATGTCTTTCTCTTTCTTCCTGAAAGCGGAAATGACTGCATTTCTCTCAATCTGGTCCATGTCGCCATGAAGAAGTAAAGCATCACTCTCCACTAGTTTCAGATTGTTCCACAATTCTTCTGCGTTCGCTTTCTTCGTTACAAAAATTAATACAGATCCTCCGGCGGTGAACTCAACTAAATGTTCCAGTAGCCAAGCCCACTTTGCTCCTCCCAATGGTTTCACGAGCACTGTTTGAGTCACATCTTGATTGGCTTCGCCAACATCCCCCTAAAAGCCAATGTACTGTTAAATACAATCAACGAACGAAGGTATAATTTATTACTTTAGCGATTAAAATGAAATACCTGTACAACTCGAATGGGATCCGTGAGGGCATGCCTTGCTAACTTCTCAACCTTCTTTCTGAATGTGGCACTAAATAGCATGGTTTGTCGGTCCGGTCGGACATGATCACATATTGAACGCACTTGAGTTTCAAAGCCCATGTCAAACATTCTGTCAGCCTCGTCAAGAACCAAGTAGGTTACGCGCTCCAAATTCGTTGCTTTCATTTTTACCATGTCTATCATTCGACCAGGAGTGGCCACTACGATTTCCGCTCCTTCTTCCAATGCCTTCGACTGCTCCCACTTGGACCCACCACCATAACAGCAACAGACATTGTACCCAAAAACTTTACCAAACTTTTTAGCCTCTCCATAGATCTGTAGTGCCAATTCTCTGGTTGGACACAATATAAGGCCAATCGGTCCATCACCTGGCTTCAGCTCTGGCTGATCAGCTATATGTATTAACATTGGCCAAAGAAAAGCAGCTGTTTTTCCGCTACCAGTTTTTGCAATACCTGAAGATCACAAGAATTTCAACTATAGATTGATAAACCGTAGTTCAGGATGCAAATCGGCTTCGATAGTTAGCATTTACCGATGATGTCCCTTCCAGACATGAGTATGGGTATACCCTGAGCTTGAATTGGGGTGGGCTGGGTAAAATCTGCCTTCCTAATAGCTTTCATGAGATTTTCTGGAAATCCTAAATGACCGAAGCTGCTAACGGGTTTGGGAGGAGCGGCTCCACTCACCTGAAAAAATTTAAAAGTGGAGATTTCACTCAAAATATAAGTTTTAACTGCTTGGTCGTACCTTGAGTCCTAGTGCTGCTTGCAACGAGATGACTTGTTCTTCATTTAGTTCTGCTATGTCAGGGTGTTCATCATAGAATTTTTTCTCAAAACTCTGGTACACTATCGTTGAGTGGTCGACAGAAGGTAGCGGGTCAATGTACTGCAGAAATAAAAGGTTATTTCCGTGCTACTAAAATACTGCTATGTAGCTGGGTAACCATTCTACACAACTTAACCCACCTTAGATTTTTTAGGTGCTAGCGGGTTTCCATCTTCATCATACTCGATTTCATCTTCATCCGAATCCAAATCTTTTCCAAAATTGGGATTCTCAGCGACGAATCTGAAAACAACAAGGCAAGAAATTTCTCAGTAAAATACTGATGACAAATAGAAGCGGTAAACACACACCTGTAGTAAGTCTCTTCATCATCTTCTTGCTCTATATCATCCCGAACACCTTTAGCTTCAGGAGGTTCATGACTTGGCTTTGATGCTTGGTATTTCACCTGGCTTTCAATGCCCTGCATAAATGCGTCAAGGGCGTCCTCTTCAGAGTCACTCCCGCCTTTGCCTGATGCCTTTGCTGACGGACTCCCAGGCGCAGGTATATAAGCCAAAGGTTCTTCATCATCGTCATCGAAGTATTCTTCCTCAGTCTTCTTTCTGCGATTACTCATTGCCGAAGAATAGGTGTCACTTATGGCTGTAGCATTTGCATGAATCGCTGACATCGTAGTAAAACCTTTGCTGTTAACTTGACAACTAGGCGGTGGCGGTATAGCCGCTTTTCCAGACGAAGACGAGGAACTCGCAGGTTGGAAGCGAATTCCACGTCCGAAACCACCGCCCCATCGTCCACTCATTTTTGTCAGATGTCTTCAAGTTATTCAACCTAGCAATCTGTTAATCAAAACACTGGTCAAGTTATTACAGAATTATTTTATTCCGTATGAAGGTTCGATTTTGGAAGCACTATCTAGTAGCGATTTAAATATCGGTAAACTTTCAGACTACTGCATTCAGTTATACTTACTACAATGGGGACCAATGGCCAAACTTCAAACTGCTGAAATATGAGCTGATCTCTCTGATCTAATGTAGAAAAAGTGGAGCTGAATAACTAATGAGAATCAGGAAGATTTCGAAATGAAAATCAATTTGATTGCTTTAGAGTTTGCTTTAGCTCACACGGCAGTAATAAAATGTGAACCAAAAACTTGGCTGTTTCTGCAAAATTTAAGTTGTATTTACCGCGTATTCCATTTCACTGGGGGTGAAATCCACTCAATGGTTCCTGTACTAAAACGCGCCGAAGTCCTTTCTGGAACGTGTCCTATTATCTGTTGTGTTTGCTAAATGTCTTTCGTTCGATTAAAATAATTTTAAACTATAATTTGCCAGTTTTAACCGCGTGCATACGCAGCATTTACATTTGAAGAACTATTGCGCTTATGGTACTCTCCCATTTATCACCTGTTTTCCTGTGAACGTAAACTATTATGGCGTTACTTTACAATATACACACTGTCAAGTCACAAGGTAAAGTTGTGCTTCTTGCAAATTTTTTTACTGAGACTCATCATTGCTAAATTATGCAGTTACCTGAAATTACCAAAAATAGCTTATACCATTACCATCGTTGTGTGTTTTTCAAATTGCTTTCAATTTTTTAGCTGAAACGTCCAACATGAACTCGTTGAATGAGAAATGGGGTGAAAACTGCGGAAGCATAAGTGCGAGTGAACTGTTTGTCCTCCAAAAAAAAGATAATCATTTACCTACCGGCTACACTCGCACATCTTTTGAAATTACTTCTGAACTGCCTGAGCATTGTCACTGCCTCCTATGCAATGAAGAATTCGCACCGGACATCGAGGAGACTGGTGAAGATGAAAATGTCCTTGCAGCTCTTGGATCCTTGTTGAAAATCTTGAAGATATCCAATTTTGAACAACTGCTGGGAATATGCGCAAATCTGAAGTATGGTATACCATCTCGAAACTTTTTTTGTCCAGATTGTATGGAAACTGTGGTGGAAGTCAATCAGTTGCAACATGAGATTGCGGAACTGGAACGTCGTCTTTCTGCAGCTATGAAAAAAGTCACATCGACACTGTCAGAATGCTACAGCTCTACTGTACCTGAACCTCGCAATGACTTTGTTAATTTTATTCGGACGACTTTATATCAGGGTAAAGCATTTTCAAAATTATATTGATCATGATATTTTTTCATTGCATTATTTCGGAAATAATTTTAAACAATGAATGACTTTATACAGTTACAGGAAGCTGTCGTGTCAAAATTTGTCGATTGACAGAAGATAGCGTCATTAAGAAAGGGAACAGTGATAGAAAAAGTCATCTTAATTCGCATGACTCGAGCATTGACTACATCACTACGTCGATTAGACCCTCCCAAAAGAGGAAACGGAAACCTAATAAACGCTTTGAAGGATTCGAAGTGCCACCTGATATCCTCCCATTTAAGTCTCAGGAAGACCGCGTGGTTGAGGGTAGCTTACTTTACGATTCATATCCTGAATTTGAGGACTCTCTGAAAACAAACGAGAACGACTGTGTTGGTACCGCTTCTTCAGTAATTAGACCTGAAAACATCATAAGACTAAAGGAGACGAAGACAGAGGAAACAGTTGATATCAGTGCAAGTGGCAATGAGTTATCCTTTGCATGTAATGTGTGTGGTAAATCCTTTCCAAAACGAATTAGTCTCAGAATTCATCAAAATAGGAAACATGGGGTTGAAAATCGGCGGAAACGCATGGAATTACCGAATAAGTGCCAATTCTGTGAGAAAGAATTCCTTGAAAGCGAGTTCACTACCGACGAAACAAATAAACGAGTATACTCATGCGTAATGGATGGATGTGCATGTGGTCGGAAATTCGGGACCTTTCATCATTTCAAATATCACCACTACAGTAAATGTCAGAAGAGGCGAGAAAATTTAGAAAATCAAAAATCTAAATCAAAGGGGCTGTGGGTTTGTGAGCTGTGTGGTAAAAAGTTTGAGTTTGAAGCCAACTTAAAATATCATCAGCGATCCGTGCACGAACAAAAATTTAGATATTATTGTGAAATCTGTGGCCATGGAACCCAGGTTCAGTCAATGTTGAAGCGCCATATGATTGTCCATTCGAATGAGAAGTCTTTAAAATGCGAACAGTGTGATTACAGATGTAAAAGACCGTCTCAAATGTTTTATCACAAGCGTCTTCACACCAATGAAAGGCCCCATTTATGTTCTCAGTGTGGGAAGGCCTTTCCCAGCAACAATAAGTTGCAGCAGCATATCGCCTCACATGCCACCTCCAAAGACTTCCCTTGTCCTCTTTGTGACAGATTTTTTGCGTGCAAAGTGTACGTCACGAATCACATCAATGCATTCCACAAGAGAAGACCGCGGGCACATCGGCAGGTGAAGCGTCAGAAGAAAAACTGGAGGAACCAAGATACTGCAGATGCTGTTGTGGAAGGAAATTTTCCCGAAGTAAAGAAAATGGATGAAAACGAGGAGCCTTTGGTTCATCATGTTTCCGTTACAATTGTAGATGAAACTGAAAACTTCGAAATCATAACAGAAGATCCTGCAAATTTTCTAGATATATCTTAAACCATTCCTAAAGCACACCCTGCATTGGCATTTTCAGAAATTTGTATTTATTCACCCACCTTTAAGATATTCCAAATAAGAAAACTAATCCCCAACTTTGTGTAAAAGTCAATATCCTTTCGTTTCACTCACTCATGACTTCATTAACTCTAGTTGACAGCCGTGTAACTTAACCCACATGCTTGTCCCTGCACCGCTATATTACCGCGGGAATTGGATTCGGGAAAATGAATGGGATCTAAGGCACCGATCGTCGTACCAGCTTTATGCACCGTGACAGGTGCAAAGGAATCGATATGGTCATTACACGAAGAATAATAATTAAGCCCATTCATTCCCAAAGTTCAACCGTGACCTTCAAGTTGGGGTCAACTGTCCCATATTCATTCCTATTAATAGTGGAACACCTAAAACCCACGAGTCAGTAGAGCCGTCATCTGCTGCGGAAGGAAGTGGGACAATCCCTCTTCAAGACTTTTGCAATGAAGTCTAAAGTATTTGGAAATTTCATGGAAGAAATTCCCGTGCATTTTTCTCAGTTCTCCGAGATTATATCAGGTTTGAAGCCGATTCTCAATGTCTCCCGTATCTTCGGAGTTCCAGGCTTTTCATACGTGGATAGTGTAATATCCAAAGGGGGACTTTGCAGCCTTTTGAATTTCTGGAACATTGTGCTCCTAATAAATCAGATTTTCTTGCTTATTATTAGCGCTTCAACCGGGGAAGATTTTTTCAAAACTTCAAGCTCCTACATAATTATGAGAATCCACGTCATTTGTGTTCACATTTGGAGTTTGTTGTACACGCGGAAGTTGGCGGACGCTCTCAGAGAGTCTCCCTCCCTGGAAAATAGACTGAAAATCTACAAGGAGCCCCAGTTTGTTTTCACCTTACGGCGGAAATGCATTGTGGTCACAGTTATATTTGTCATAATTTCTTTGGGTCTCACCTTCAAGTCCTTCTTCATTGACACGTTCAGTAAAGGTGTGAGCTTTACCCAAGCCTGGGACGAGTATTCGAAAAACAACTGCAAGTTAAATGGAGAGACATTTTTCCATCCGAGTATCACCAGCACGTATTGCCTCTTCTCCACTCTATCAACAAATTTTGTGTGGGTTTTTGCGGACTTTCTTCTCATCGTGCTGGCCATAGCTCTAGCTGAGATGTTCAGAAGAATCAACCGTGGGATTGCTGCTATGCAACCGGAAAAGTTTTCCGCCTTGGAGATTGATCTAGTCAGAGAGCATCATGGCCTTGCTTCTAAAACGGTTTCAGTGAGTTAAATTTGTGTACAGATTTCCAACGTTTTTGTTGGTGCTTATTTGTGACCTGCATCTTTCCATCTTTCTTTTAGGATTTCGATGACGCTGTGGCTTCGCTCACCTTGATCAATTCCATTTTCAACACGGCCTTCCTCGTGGCGGGCAGCTATTCATTAATCATTGGGATCAGCAGGAGACGAGCGTCTCGTGCCACCAACCAGGGTGTCACCGTAGAAATCGCATGCAAATTAGTCGTAGCGGCGGTGAAATTCGGATCAGGACTCATAGCGGCCTCCATCCTCCACAGACAGGTACATATGCACATAAGAATGTGGTAATAGGTAATATATGCAGAGGAATAAAATGACTACTAATTGAAAATCCTGGCATACATATCTTCAAGGCTCACGCTGCTATTTCACACGTCCGCTCCTGGCCAATGGCGAGAGAATTCAAAGACTTTTCTGTTTACAATGGTCGTGCGTCTGTGGTAATAACAACTGTAGCTATAACTAAGCTTGATTGAATCCTATGGGAGCGATGTATTTCAAGGGAACATTAAAATTTTAATATATGTGTATTGTATGTACAGATTCACGCCTTCTTGGGGC
The DNA here is from genome assembly GCA_009870155.1 of Pseudobourletiella spinata. NCBI lineage: Eukaryota > Metazoa > Arthropoda > Collembola > Symphypleona > Bourletiellidae > Pseudobourletiella > Pseudobourletiella spinata. Next base: position 5,295 of record WJFA01001396.1, on the reverse strand, counting down.
AATTATCAAGCCCTAACATTGGTTTAACGCTGAGTAAGTTCGCCACAATTACTGCCAAATTATTGGCAATTATCGCTGTCGGTGTGGGAGTGTTCTTTGCCTTTGCAAGAATCACAATTTCTACATGTTCAAGAAATCTCCGACCATAGACATAAATACATTGTTTCGGCGTGGTTTTTTTTCAGATCATGATGTGTATGCATGTATCAGCTTGAGATTTTCTCAGTGTTTGAATATCTTTTAGTTTGGAACTGACACAACATGTGCAAATAATAAAAACAATAAATTTGAGACAAAAACAAATATTGAACTATGCTGAGCTAATTCTGGACGAATGAACTGGAAAGTTAATTCTTCTGATTTCCATTTCTTTATTCAATGCTCGTATATGAATCCAACGTTTCCTTATGCGGGTGTATTATGAATACAAAAAAAGAATTCCTTGTATGACCTACAATGTTTACGGATGGCATCGAATGACGTGGATTGACGTTGAACCTTCTAAAAGGATGAACTTTGCTTTATTTACCGTGTATAGACATAATGACGTACACATAGAACAAGTTAATAGTTACTTTGTTCAATGTCTTAAGCTAAACGCAGTTCCCCCTAATGCAGAATTCAAGGCTTGTAAATGACCCCGATCAGACCGCATCCAGCCCTTCCTCCAGCATTGCCAGTAACCTGGCTATCACCGCCGTCCCGTCCCAAGTCGTCAGTCATTTCATGCACAACGAAAGCTCTGCCAATAACAGAGTGTTCTCCACATAATTTGACAATGCGATCGGTAATGTCAACTTCAGCCAAGCCGCTGGCGTCAGACTTAATGTTGCCCAAGTCCCCAACATGTCGCTCCACATCCTGTGGGGCTCCATGTTTTTTCTAAGAGAAGGAACAAGATTATTAGAAGCCATTACAACACCGTGGAATTATAGTTGATTTCAAACTTTTAGAGATAACATGATTGCGTGTTCCCGAGCCTGACAAAATAACTTTATCGGCTCTTGGCAGTGGAGGGTTTGTTATTGAAGGTTGTGCAATTCCAATTAGTGTACAAACTATTACTTTCTTACATTGAAGGGATTGTAATGACCTCCCGTAGACAAGCATGGATTGGTTGGGTTCCTCAAATCTCCACTCTGATGGATGTGGAAGCCATGCATCGTATCAGATTTCAACCCTGTCACATTACCCGTGATGTGCACCTCGCCGTCAGGACAGCTTTGCTTTAGGACAAGAGTTCCACGGACGGAACTTCCTGCTGGGCCCGCATTGAGGACGCAGATTGCTTCAATCTCCTGCACAGCACGATCAAATTAATATTGAGGTGATTAGAAAGGCCAGCAGATGATAAGTTCTAATTTAGTGAAGGGGCAAAATGCCTTTATTCAATGTCAGGATCAACCCACTGGCCTTAAGCTTCTTCTCATCCTCTTTCCGTGTAAAACTCATGCACTGAGGCCAACGTTGAAAATCTTATGACAAATGACAATGTTAGCCATTTCAAGCATAGCAAGTGCCTAATTTTACGACTTGGCTGAGCACAATAAGGCTCTCATGTAGATGTATATTTTACGCATTTACAGCGTTTGCTCATCATGATAGTAATTACCTGTACTATTGGCTCCATTGAACTTGTTTTCTGAGAAAATAATTGAACGTCTCCTACTACAGAATCAGTTGCATGAAAAGCTTTTTGTACAGGATCCCCATTGAAATTCTTAAGCATCTGATGTTAATTTATGCTTAGAGAGTCTTCCACATAAAATCCATAGTGGTGTGGTATAATCAAGCTCACGCAAACAATATGCGGCACGATTTATGCAAAGATTATAAATGAGCAGAGTTTTGAAGTGCCACAATGTATGCATAGCGGGAAAGAGTGAGGAAATAGTTACTTAATACTCTAGATCTGATCGATTGATGAATCTTACCTCAGCTGTGGAAGCTCCACTACTTGCGGCATTGACTGACACCAACGTTATTACGATGGCAATGACAACTGCCGCCAAGATTCCCGCCACTGCCAATCCTTTCGCCATTCTTGACATGTGCTGCAGTCCAATTGATCACAAACACGATAGGAATTCCGAGATTCCGCAGACAGAAGTGACTATATGCAAACCACACAATTAGCTTCAACTGTTACAGTATACCTTCGCATGTGCGAACTTTCTCTAGACTGAGATCAGAGGCTGTTCAGTGGACCGCTCAATGAGTGTTACTTTTCAGATGTGTTGTATAACGCTCCCTAAAGATTGCTCTCCCCCGCCCACTGCTCCACAGTATTTGTCTCACTGGGGACTTTCCGCGTTAATGAATCATTCACATGCACTTCCTCAGGGACATGATTGTTATTCCTGCGTTATTGCGTCGTGTGTAGGGCAAAAATCACTCAGGCATACGGATGAGAGGTTTGGGCAGGACGCGCGCTTTAACGCACTGCACGAGTCAGCTTCATTAATTCTTTCCAGGGAAAAAAGGAGTGTAAACGTTGATGTCACTGAAATATTACGATATAAACCCTGGGAGTTTCACAGCTCACTGCAGTTTACCACCTCATCGTTGCTTGAGATCAGAGTAGTACAGAGTTTTTGTCAGTTTTCATGCCATACTAACAGAATTTGTCCTATTCCATGACATATCGTCAGGAATAGCTCCACTGCCTTGTCAAAGCCAAAATCCTGTGCTTATGCTTCTGTGTATGCCGCTGATACAACTGACCTTGGTTTCTCCTCCTTTCGGCAAGGTTTCACCCCAAAATCGTTGTGGGCACCCCTATGATGGCCACGTGTTGCGTGACAATGTAACAACTGCATACAAATCTGAACTTGGACTCGAAGTCAACAAGTTCTTTTAAGAGTTGACACAAAGTGTAGCGAGAGTTTATCTAAAATTTCGGTTCAGTGAGAGTGAACATGAGGAGACGTGACACGGTCCCCACTAATACTACGATTGCCCTTACTTGCTTGTGAGGATCCCGGACTGGGATGAAATCAGTTATCTCGATCAAGCTCAAGCAAAAGTTTATGAGGTCTTGAGGACTGTGAATGCTTGATTTTTGTACATACAATCCCATTTTGCGAATATAAGCTTTTAGAATAATTTCAGTCCTCAAAATGCAGTAATCGGTAATCGTTGCTGAAAACATTACCTGATATGATTCAGTAAAACGATTGTGTCAATGATAAAGGCGAAGATTTTTGGCGCTCTTTTGAATATCAGTGTTTTGAGAACTCACATTTAAAATACGAATACAAATGATAAATACGAATAAAAAATAAAAGAATTTTTGTATTTTTGTTTGCCATTGTCCAGCTTAAGCGTTCGATTTGTAATTGTCATATTTACCCCCAGAATATTTGTATTCGTAAAAAACTGCACACAGTAAAAGTGCAATTTTTTACGAATTCGTATTTTCCAGTTGAGATTTTTCGTAGTTATGAAAATGCTTATTGGAAAATACGAATTCAGACGAGAAATACGAATAAAGAAAACAAGTAATTCTGTATTTGCCATTGCCCGGCAAATAAAATCCTTATGGGAAATCCCATGTTAATTTTCCCAGAAATTTATTTCGTGAAAAACTTCAGGGTTAGCATATGGTAGTGGAGGGTCAGATGCCCTATTAACCCCGAGCCGATCCGTTGTGGGCACCTGATTGAGCCTTCTATTTCGGAAAGTGCGTTTTGTTTTGAAATTATATGAAATGGGGAACAATATGGATTAAGAAAGCCCTACCATTTATTTTATACTTATCCTGTATTTGAGGCTTAATTTTTGCAGTTTAATCTGTTTACTTCGTATGATTTATACGTGGGTTTATCTTATCCAGCATCTAAAGTTTTATAAATTACGCCGAGTATGCAAACACTGTTAATGTTCAATGCTATCGTGAATTTAAACTTCATCATTCCATCCACTTTACATATCTTTGATCTTCATCGTTAAATATTGCGTTCCTCATAGTTACGATTCACAACAGAAATAGTTCCACTCAGGTTGGAGATTACGACATTTTATTCAAATTCAAAATTCAGATAGTTATCTCATGCTAAAAATGTATAATTTCAGTAGTTGTATAAGCGAAATCTTCTATGGTCTGCAGTAATAAAAAAAAAACTTCGATGCCCAATTTTAGATTGACTAAAGCGTCGCAAGGAGCGCAGAAATAGTAGCGTGACATTAGCTGTAAGAGGAGTGAAGACAGATGAATGTAGAGCTTCTATAGGAAATTTAGACTGGAAACTCGAAATTAAAATAAATCCTCAAACTTGGCTAGTATGTAATGTTTAGAGTCACTTATTCTGCACTTATCGTAGTCATGAATTTGCTAAGCCGATGACACAACAACCAACTCGCGTCCCGGAGTTACCGTTGGTCTTACTCTCCCCTTCCCCTTTCCCCAAATCATCCATCTGCGCATGAACTACCAACGCGCGACCAAGAACACTTTGATCTCCACAAAGTTTAATCAAGTCATCAGTTTTATCAACTGGAGCGACTCCATCGGCCCCAGCAGAGATGTTACCAAGGTCCCCAACGTGTCGAACGTCATCTTGCTGACCACCATGAACTTTCTGTACAAAATCAGGTAAACATTGCGGTTTTCTTCAATGTGATTCTTTACAATAAATTAATTCCAAGTTCGTATCGTCTCGACTGAATTATTTTTGAAGACTGTTATACGCTTACATTCGTAGGATTATAATGTGGTCCAGTTGACAAACAGGGATTAGACGTGTTGGTTAGATCTCCGAATTGATGAACGTGGAAGCCATGTAGCCCAGCCGTGAGCCCTGATATTGAACCTGTGATACTAATGGACGATTGGGGGCAATCCGTCTGTTGCAAAGTTATTGTTCCTTTTACCAAGCTTCCAGGTGGACCAGCATTCATGACACACACGGCTTTTATCGGTCTTAGCTGTGAAATCATATTTTGGCTCTTCATATTTCCAATACTAATGCTATGCCAAACCATACTAAGTCAACCTTGATTACATCCAAACTGTGTAATGCAATCTGTAACAGATTGATTCCTCAGCAGCAACAATAATTTGATTAAATTGAAACACTTTAAGAATGCAAATTTATTTCTCGAGAACGAACATTGTACTTCAGTAGTTATTAAGATAAGCTGGACGAACACTAGCTATTATTCCGAGTTGCTTGAAAATTGTAGGCTCATGCTATGTTTATAGTCTCACTTTTTCTTCACTTCACGTCGTCATAGTGACAGCATCACGTTTTCGCGCGTTTAGAGTCGCAGAGGAAACACGAATGATCACTCGCT
>WJFA01001395.1:0-21805 GCA_009870155.1 Pseudobourletiella spinata | reverse complement strand
GTGTGTGTGTGTGTGTGTGTGTGTGTGTGTGTGTGTGTGTGTGTGTGTGTGTGTGTGTGTGTGTGTGTGTGTGTGTGTGCCTTTGTGTTTATGTGCATGATGATATGATTCGGCGGCGGACATTTCATGGGAATGTATGAATGCAATGACTTATTCACCTCTGCTCCCACTCTCACGCAGTGAGAGAAGAACAGTTGCCATTCGACCCTTTTGATTTGTATCCCAGGGAAGCTTCCCAACAGTCACCAATATCAGCAGTCCCTCAATCCTCAGGAGTCACATAGGAGCAGTAGAAGTAGCAAGAACAGCAGCGACCCTTTCACTTGATTACCCCCTTTTCGTTAATGAACCAGGAAATGGGGCTGATGATGAGGTAGACAGGCCTATTACGCTACACAGTTGATTTGTACTTCAAACAACTTGTTTTCCCGCCGAATCTCTAATTAAAATCTCAAGTGTTGGAGGTAGTAGTATAGTGGCATGAAGGGGACGCAGCGTGTTGATGGCTGAGAATCGTTCTTATTGAATTATTGTTATTGAATGACTGCTGACTTGTTTGAGGAATTATAGCAGAGAGGAGTGGGAGCACGTAGGAGGTGTTGAAGGGAATTATGTCTCATTGTTCCACTTGGTCACTCCGCCAGGTAGGTGAGCTTGGTAGAGGTGTGATGACAGGATACATTAGAAATTAATTAACTACTAAATGTTTTCCCACAGACTAAATACCATTCAGAAACTGCTGCTGCACGGGAGCAGCAGGTGGAGGAGGAGGAGGATTCCCTATATATATTTTTTTCCAAAGAGGTCATCCTAATCAGTGTGGATGGGCTGAGCGAAAGTAGACCTATAAATACGGGCTATAATGGACTGAACAGTGGGGTTTTGTAATGATGTTTTTAAAGGTAAAAAGACGTATAATAAGTGCCCATCTGTAAGCAGTTGGATTGAGAGACCGTGTGAGGACTTGGTGTGACTTGCGCTGTTGAGCGTGGCGGCAAGGTTCGAACGTGATACCTTCACATGCATTCCATGAGCAATGACGTCACTGTGGAAACTCGCAGTTATGCATTAACGAATGTCCGATACAAATTAGTATTTATTTTGTGCAGATTTTACTGCTGTCACAAATCAGTACAAGTTGTAGCGCAAATTTTTTTAAAAATCAAACATCTAGGAACAAGCATTTTTGGATTTTATAAATATTAAAAAACAAGCTTCAAACAAAACGCTTCTTGCAGGAGTGATTGACTGTGAGAGAAGTTGGGAGTGGAACTTGGCGGTCTGGAAATTGTTTAGATATTTTAAGGTGCGGTATAAGGAACAAAGGAGGCTCCAGTTGTTAAAAATCTGCTGAGAATAGATTATTCAAATGAATTAAATTACATGGAAGTGATCATGTTGACGAGCAAGTGACCCTCACTCAGTCAGTCAGTAGACTCAACCAGTTTTGATAAGCTATACAACTTTAGTTAGTTGAATTTGGACCGGGAGGAGGTGGTGAGTGGTGGGATCTCACTCTCTACATTGTGAAGGCTCATCTGGATATTTGGGGTGGAATAAGTCTCGATGCATTATGGTGCAGTACAAAGGCGGTTCTGCAGGTTGGCAGGTGTAATGGAATATTTGAACTAATTAGGAATGCAGAGGAGCGCATCGTCGTTAAGGGAATTGAGTTGAAAAATGGACGGAGCGTTGTGTAAAAATGTGTGGGGATGGGAAGTTCACGTTGGTCGTTACATGTGAGCAAGTTGGTTAATTTCTGCCGTAATTCCTGCTGTACTGTGGCCATAGGCAGCTGATTGAGCCATTCGTATCCACACCACGGTCGGCTCCAAGACTCGTTCAAACTTTTGTTTTCCCTCTTAAAAAGACCAACTGGCTTGAGTGGACATTTAATTGGGGGAGCCGAACTATGTGTGGTGGTTGCATCTTCACAATAATATTGTGACTATAGCGACGTGCTATGCCAATCCATATGGTACTACTTGACTACCGCCTATCGTTCAATCAGGTTTAATTAGGAGGTACGAAATGACACGGTCATAAACTCTGCATGTATATGTCTTTGTATGGCTTACATAAGAGTGTTTGTGTATATGTATGTGCCTTATCAGACCGAGGAAAGTCGTCTCCAAATTAACTTGGGCTGTGCAGCTGCAGCAGCAGCAGCAGGAGTGGAGGAGCTCTGGTATGTCGGTGCGCACACGTGCCAGTTTCCATGAACAACTACTAATCCCAAAGATTTTGATGGAGAGAGAGATGGGGACAAGTGGTAAAGGGGTCAGTCTTTCGTTCAGGACTCATCAAAATGTGACCCAAACAATTGGCGAAAGGGTCATAATAATTGATTTTTGAAAGCGTGGATACAAAAATTGATTGTCAGATAATCCACTGAGCGCCGTGTCTGATCTTAATGACGATGCACTGCACTAGTAACTACTACTACTACTACTACTACTACGTGCGGGGATGAGGAGGAACAAAGTTGTTTTTCATTTGTCGACGCGGCAACGGCAACTTTGAGCCTGGGAAAACCGTAGTGACAAATGTAATGTCTTTGTGGTTCTTAAGTGGAGTATAATTACTCAATTACCGCAGAACTCATGAAATCCTCATCGAACCAAATGAATTTTAATTAGGTTCGCATTCGCAGCTTTTAATGGTTGCGAGTCGTTTTCCTGTATAGACGCACGCTCTCGTTTGATTGTGTAGAATTGGTGTTCCTGTAGCTCGTACTATAATCATGTGTGACAACAGTCGGTCGTGTGTGCTTGAGAATGTGCAATTTTCACATGAGATAGAAATGAGTTGTAGTGGGCGTCACTGCTGTGTGGGTGCTAGTTTTTTGCACCTGATTTAAGGGTATTATGCATAATACGCATAGTGTCTAAGTCTGTCAAAGTGTGCCACATGAATGTGTGCGGGAGCGATTGTGAAGGTGGATATTTGTCTAAGGCGCATGCGTGTATTTGTATTTTTCTTGCGTTTCCGCGATGTGTAGATGAAGCTATAGTTGTGGGCCAATGTGTGTGACTTTGCAACTGTGTGATTTTGCCTTTGTTCGAGTTTACATATGTAATTTTGTGTGCGAGTTTGTAAATGTGTGATTTTGTGTGAGTATGGGCTTGCACATGTGATTTTGCCGTTGTGCGAGTTTGCAACTGTGATTTTGTGTGAGTGAGTGAGTTTGAAAATTTGATTTTGCGCGCTTATCTGTGTATTTGTGTGTTTTCAAATATGATTTTGTGTGTTTGCGCGCGTGAGTTTGCGATGTTTTTTCCGACGGCGCATATGCGTCATTTTATGACGGCGTGTTTGTGAGCGCGCTTATGTAATGAGTGTTTGTGAGTGTGTGGGTTTGTGTGAGTGTGTGGGCGTAATTGTAAGTTCGCGAGTATGCGTGTGCATTAGCGCCCACGCACTGCAAAAGTTATTCCGCGTATTCCGAGTGTGTGGTCTCCCGTTATTTTGCCGGTTGCGCGTGCTGACAGTGTATTTTACACCATGGTGTGCACGCGCTCGTCTTGTTGAGCCGCGGAGACGCTCCTGCATTGTCGCCATACGCCTAAAGCCAGAGAGTTAGGGAACAAAGCCGGTCGTTAGGTTATGACGAGGATTACAACAATTCTATTATTTCAAGGATTCTCCTTTTCCCCGCTCCACGGCATAGTGTGGCCAAACCCCAAGCCACAGGGCTGGTTGATGAGCAAGATGCGAGAGTTGAATGCTCGACTATAAAGGATGACAATAACGACCGTGTGCAAGTAGGAATTAGCCTCCTCTATGTTATCATAATGAAAAATTGGATGAGGAAAAGACCTACTTTTGAGAAAAAACATGACAGATCCACACAAGCACACGTACACACTCACTCACTTACTCACAGCCAGACACATTACACTTCACTTTCAACAGTAACAACAACAACAACAACAGCGGCAACGTATGTCTAATCTCACGACGACAGCAGTACCGGCAAAAGAATAAGTTAGTCCTCACAGACATACACACAGACATGAGAGTTTGCATATATCCAAGTAGAAGACAACCCTGGGCTGCATGTAAAACGTGTACAGGGGAATGCGTAAGCGTGAGTATCGACGGGGAAAATTTTGCCCCATTAAACGTCCGCATCCATGTACACTCCATGTACGTAAATACTTGGCTCTTTAACTCCTCATATCCGCACTGACTGAGCTGACGAGAGAACATTTCCCCATGTGCTAACCCATTATGAAAATAACAATTTATATGGCGCACGGACAACAGTCAATGGATCTATCGATAATAATTATTGTTCATCCCACTGTGGAGGAGTTAATGAGCGTGTGCAATGTGATGAGTGGGAGATTGGGTTTTCAAATAAATGACTTGAGGGTTAAGTGCTTGTACCGGATGCACTTAAAAATTGCAAGCACTATTTGGTCATGCTGTTCTTGTTGTTGCTGTTGCTATTGTTGTTGTCGTTATTCTCCTGGTGTTGGTCAGAGGGGCCGCGGTGTGCACGCACGTGGGATTTCCCATCCGCAACCCTCGCAACCAGACAGGCGGTTGCTTCTGACTGTGAGAGGTGGACGCGCGCTAATGGTCGTGCATGGAGAGATTTACGTGGGAAAAAATTTGCTCCTATTAGTGGTTTCGGTGGATTCCGTTGCGGAAGAGGTTATGCCACGAGTGAGGTGTGGTCCCTACCATCTTTTTCGAGCATATACTGTCCATTGTATGCCCCATGTCTCCACACTCTTATGTCGTGCGGGGGTACTTTTGTGGTGAGTTGCCATTTAAACGTAATTAAATCCCGCGCCACCGCCGCCTCTATTAGTTCAGCCTCTCAAGAACAACAAGAACGGAGAGCTTGACTGAATGGGCTGACCTATTAGAGGGCCTCTATCCACAGACCTCTTCTTGGCTAACCCGATCTTGGCCAGGACACTCCACTCAAAGTGACTCTTGGGTTTTGTCCCTCGGCCTAAAATTTATGTCGTAAATATGGTGAAAATGCTGATTGAAGTAGTGCATCGCCCACGTCGCCGCCCTTTGTATCACTGATACTCGACTTAAATATACCTAATGAGACATTTATCATTGTGGATTGATGAGGCTTCCCCGCGCAGAATCTGACTGACGGAGAGGAGGAGCTGTGACAACAACTGGTAAATTTGGAAATTTCCAAGCCTTTCAGTACAGAGAAATTTGGGGTATTTTTTCCTGAGAGAGCAGTGCAGCCAAGTGACATGCACGACTACACGCGTATTTTCATCCAATGGGTCAGATATGGGCATTTCCGCTGGTCACTGACTCTGCTCTCAGTCAGAGATTTTGGGTGAAATTGGGTCGCACCTCCCAGCGCATGTCATGTCGTTATTCTGGGTAGTCGGCGAACGGACCAAGTCTGCGTGGAGGTAGCACATGGGCTATATTATTGGCATTACTCGTGCGTACAGGATGTCGGATAAAAGGCCGTGTTGGTGTGTGTACGCTTGAAATCAGACTTTGCTCACTATAAATGATTGTGTGATAATTCGGATGGTTAGGCCCACGCAAGCCGAAAAATGGCTAAACCAATTCCCTCATGAGTGTTGAGTGAAACGTGGTTGGCTAGGGTCGGCAGATTCGGTTTGTGCTGGTTCATTCGAGTGCATTAGCATCAATATATAAAATGTGTTTAGCATGCGGGATCATGTGAGACTTTCGCGTGTTATTGCCTGTCTCTCTCTCTCTCTCTGTATGTTTGCGGATGGATCATGGAGGACCATTATTGGGGAAGAATCGTGCGGAAACCTAGTCAATGTAGAGGGAGGTCTTGGTGTGGAATGAGCTTTTATAGTACAATACTCTTTGTAATTGGCTAGCGGTGGACGATGGTGGGCCAGGATGTGGACGCACAGTGTGCTATCGTTGCCCGTTGGTGATCACTGCTCGTTTGGAAAATGTGAGGCGGGGGTGATGATATCATGACCGTTTAAAGGACAGTCCATAATTTCAGAGCCGCCGTGTCTAGCTGTGATTTGAAAAAGTGGAGTCCTAGCTGCGCATTCGTTTTTTTTTGGTGCATGTTACAATAATCGGGACGGAAGTTGTTATTTTCCCACAGTTGTTGTCCCTGTCCCTCCGGATGAAATGGTGGTTTTTGTGAACGAAGGGGATAATAACGGTAGTGAGTTGTCATTAACTGTTTATTTAGAACAATGTTTTGTAACTGGGATGGTCGGGGTACATGCTCTTGGGGTTTCCACTGTGAAATGTATTTATTTTTGCAAAATCCATGAGTTTGGCTACAGGGATGGCGTAGTGGTTGATTTTCCTCCTCGCAGAGACCATCTGTTTTTCATGCCGTCATTGTGTGTGTGTGTGTGTGTATCCATATGAGTCCGTGTATGTGTGCATGTACGTGTAAATCTGTCAGTTTTTGTATGTATACATGTGTTTATGTGTCTGCTGTGTATAATAGTGGGCAGTACGGCTGTTTAAGTGAATGCATGCCTGTGTGTGGACTTAATTGCGTTCAGACACAAATTTTTTTACACGGGATGATCTCGCCGGCTTATTGAAGCTCCTATTGGTGGCGAGGACAGTGGTCATCCAGTTGAATCGTAAATTCTGGTGGACGACATCGACGACCCCTCGCATAATTCATAAGTTGAGTCATAAAGTTGGCACCTTGAAATGTACGTATTATTGAGCACGAGTCTAAAAGTGCTACAGACTGCGGACCTTAGAGATGATCCCATATAAATCATTGCAGTGTAGCCGATCCGCACTGATAGTCATTTGCATCTAATTCCATTCATCTTATTGTTGTGTGTGTGTGTGTGTGTGTGTGTGTGTGTGTCTGCGTGTCTGTGTGTGTGTGTGTGTTTTTGTGTGTCCGTGTGTGTGTGTGTGCCTGCATGTGTCTGTGCATGTGCCCTGTGAGTATCAATAAAGTGTGTATCATGCACGTGTACTGTAGCGCTTCATTTAGGACGTGAGCATTGTGCAATGGGAGCAACAGAGAGTACATAGCCAATGGAAAAATTTGCACTTGGATGTATTCTAACACATTGGAGGATTGCAAAGAGGACATTTTCCCCCGAGGGGCTCCCATCGGATTCCCTACGTAATGCAGGTATGACGGAGCGTATCATGCTTAAACGTGTGATTAAGGCGGTTTCAATCGTGTGAATAGTGAGCGGAAAAAGTTAAGACATCTTCGGCTGCATGTGCCTGTGCAACTGTGCATGTGTGTGAGCGTATTAAACTTTCATTTTCGATTGAGCGTTACCGTAGCGGAACACGAGTCCGCGTGTGTGGCTGTGGAGAGTCGTGGTCGTGAGTCCGCCCATTATTGCAAATACAAAACTATAATACTTTGTTATCAATGAGGAAGAAGCCCGGATGAGGACTAGGGTGGGGTACCCCGGTGACGGCCGTAATAGTAGTAATAATAATAATAATAATGGGCACTGAAGGATGGAATGCACACAGCAGCATCAGTCATACAGAAATGTCCATAAACTACTTAATACTTGAAGGCGTACGGAGGCTGAGCGGAGGTTGCTTCGTGTGGAATGTGCACACTCTCAATAATAATAATATTTGCACGGCCGGCCGGCCAAGCTGGTCCTCCACTCTCCTACAGCGTTCCTTCGGTTCGACTCGGCTCATGGCATTTCCCTCTGATATAATTATGTGTATTTGTACAAGGTGTGTGCATACTATATTAATCTCACCGAGGAAAAAGTACAGTGCGTACATATACGACTATCACAGTATAAGATAGCGCTGGCTAGGCATGCGGACATTGCGGTCAGAATTCCCCTTTTGTTTTCCGCTCTTAATAAATCATGGCATGACAGTGATTGTGCGGAGGAGGAAAAAAAGTTAGGCCCTGTGTATTTCTGGGGCTAACAATAAGTGAGCAAGTTTTAAAATATATCCACCTTTTTGAGCATGAGGAAATTGAACGGCAAGTATTTTTCCGCTCGTTGCGAAAGTCGCTCTATTGCTTGTGATGGAGGGCGGCGCAGCAGCTCCTTATGGATGGGGAAATGAGTGTAGGAAACGGCTGCTGTGAGCCCCGTGCCAACTTCCATGGGTTTAGAGAAGCGTGAAAGGGGACCTTGGAATAGCACTTGGTTTCCACATGTATATACATCCAGTGCACCAGCCCATCTTCCCCGTCGGGCCGCGGAGACTGTGAGACTTACTGGATTAAGTCATCGCTCCAGTACGCATGATTCGTATGGTATGTCTCGCGGCGGGAACGGGTGGAATCCGCTCAAGGAGGTGAAGAGCGGAAAGCTTGGATTGAGTCCATGGAGACCGTCCTCGCTGTGGAAGGAGATCATCCGTAATATTACCCACTTGAAAATCCTATCCAACATAACGGATAAAAGCTTTACCATCTGAGAGTCACTCACAGAGTGTGAAGTTTCACTGGAAAAATATTCGGTTTCTTCAACAGCAACAACAACCACAGCGGCAACGGGATTGGAAGGAGGAGAGAAAAATGAGTGGGCGGGAAATGCTGTGTATTTTTTGCAAGGGGATTTATGTCGGGCCCCAGTTGGCGGGACGAGGAAAATGAAGCGAGAGGAATACCGCTGGTACCCGCTTTCCAAGATCATCCCGAATTTCCCTCCTATAAATATCACCCGCTCCGGCTCGCGGTTGGAAACCGCTGGTGTAGTTGGTTGTTTGTGTGTGTGTGTTTATGTGTAAGTGTGTGTGTAAATGTGTGTCTTTGTGTGAGTGGTGTATGTGCCTTGTGTGTGTGTAAATGTGTGTCTTTGTGTGAGTGGTGTATGTGCCGTGTGTGTGTGTAAATGTGTGTCTTTTTGTGAGTGGTGTGTGTCTTTGTGTGAGTGGTGTATGTGCCGTGTGTGTGTGTAAACGTGTGTCTTTTTGTGAGTGGTGTGTGTGTAAATGTGTGAGTGGTGTGTGATTGTGTGTATTTGGTTGGGCGAAGAAGAAATCCACCGCTCGCTCGACGAGGAAGAGCCGAGAACCATTCACTTTCACTCTCCGGCTTGGTCATGGAAACGGGATGTAGTTATAGGGGATCCATAGGGAGGCTGCTATAGTCATCTCCAATACACATATTTTTAGAGAGTGGAGTGCTCTCCGGATTTGTATGGAGAATGTTATATGCATACTAAGGAGGACATGATCCCAGGGTACTTTACAAGGTCATTTTGTGTGTGAGGAGGTGACCTTGTGACGGACGTCGCATTGAAGCTTGGGAGATAGGCGGCAGGTTGTGGAGCAGCTATACTTGTTATTCTAATAGTGGAACTACTCGCACCTAATACGTTACGTCTTCTCCGTCATAACTTGCTCACACACACACACACACACACACACACACACACACACACAGACACACACACGTGTTGCTCTCACTGGACCCTGTGGGAATGGGACAATCCCTGTTGTTCACAGTGGTTAGACGGGTGTATCCGTATGCTAAATCCAACTCGGACGGCCTAGACGCAGGAATAACCTGCTCCTGTTTACCACTCTCCCTTTTAAAATAAGAATAATAATAATAATAATAGAAGTACCCGAGCCGGCTGAAGGATTTTTATTTTATTCCCGGTGCTGTTGTGGCCATCTGAACCATAGGCTCACTATTAACTTGTTTTTCCACCTCATCCTCCTTCTCATCCGCACATAATATCATGCTCCATCGCTCCATCCATCCCCACCACTCTCGCGTGAATTCCCTACATGGTGAGGATCCAAAGAGGAAAATTACGAGCTCGTTTAAGAGGCATTGGGCCACACGTGGAGCGGGGACATTCTCGCACTCACGCAATGTGGCAAGAGCGTGTATACAATTACAAACATGAGATCAGCACATTCTGATCCACTTTCGGCTCCGCAACAAATTTCATTCCATCTGCATATTATTTGTCAGTTGCGGATGCAAGGGTGGAAACATTCCTGTGAAAGCAACAAGTTGTGCTGGGCTTGACTTGAGAGATAGTGTGATGAGAGGACGATGGTGGGCCTATTGCTTTTCTTTGGAAATGATGAAATCAATTGGATGTCGCAGGGGACGACATGGTTGCGTGCTTGCAGTTGCAAGTGCAGGTAGAGGCGAAATTTAAGCTGGTTCTCTCTAGGCCGTTTGACAACATGACTGTTGCTTGATTGGCTACTAACTGCTGTTCGTGTGTCCGTGTGTGTCGGCCGGTTCTTTTGGTGGTGGTGGTGGTGGTGTGAGTGGAAATATGTGCAAATCTAATGAAATGGGGTATTCATGCATGTGACATGTGAGTTGAGGGGAAAATATGCTTGTGTTATTCCCGATTGTGGCTCAAAGTGTGCATGTGGCCGGGCTCACTAAGGTGGACGTAAGGCCCGAATATGTGCGGGGGTGTGTATGTGTGTGCCATTAATGTGTGGTTGCAATTTGGATAAATAGCCAAGGTTTGTGGGTGTGCATGTGTGGCTGCAATGGGGGTGTGTGTCACTGCATTGCTGCAGTGGATATGTGTGTGCGTGTGTGTGTGTGTGTGTGTGTAGTGAATATATGTGAGAGGCTGGAGCGGGTGTATGTATGGCTACAGTGGGTGTCTATAATGTGTTGCTGAAGTGGGTGTATGCATGGCTACAGTGGCTGTAGTGTGTGTAGTGTGTTTATGTGTCGCTGCAGTGGCTATGTGTAGGTGTGTGGCTGTAGTGTGTATATGTTTGGCTGCAGTGGTTATGTGTATGTTTATGGTTGTAGTACTATGCGTGTGTATGTTTGGTTCTACTTCATGTGCGTTTGTGACTGTAGAATATGTATGTATGACCGTAAGTTATATGCGTGCGCATGATTGTAGTTTATATAACTCAGAATGGTTATAATGTAAGTGTGTGTGTGTGTGTGTGTGTGTGTGTGTATGACTCTGTACATTTAATGTGTGTGTCGGCACTGTGACCACTGGTGTATGTCCCGCGGCTGTTTCGTACGAACCTTGTAGTATTCCAACTCTGGGAGTAGTAGTAAACTATATTGCTAACGACGGGAGTAAAGTGACTGTGAGTGAATTTCCACTGCTGGTTTTCCCCCTATGCTCCACACTCCGTTCGCTATATTGGCCAGAATAAGAGCTACCTCTCAGTGTGGAGCGAGTAAGCTGAGAGTGCAGACGAACGACGGTGTTGCTCATCTCAGTCAGTCGTACAAGTCAAACTGGATGGAGGCAACAAGGAATACAGTGTTCTAATTCCACTCACAGTACATTATCAGACATACAAGCACGCATATAAAAGAACGACTAACTCTGTTAGTTACGAGCTCATCCATCCCGTCCTTGTCGTTGTCCCTCTCCTCCACCTCCTCCTCCTCCTCCTCCTGCTCCTCCTGTAGCTCCTAGGAGCTCCTAAAACCATAACAAAGTTGAGAGAAATCAGTGTACAGCCCACATCTTTGATGCCCGTAGTGAGCATGTGCAACTGGTCAAACTGACCCGAACAGAATTTTGATTTTGCCTCCTGTGACTTATTTACAGAAGAAGTGGTGACCGAGGAGTACTAGTAAACTGCACATACTACAAGCTTGGAGAAGACTACAAGTAAGAGGAGAGAGAGACCTTACATTGGCAAATTTTTGAGACAACTGTGGATAAACTTCAACCGTGGGTGGAGACGTCAATTCCATTGGGAAGCCTGTGGATATAGAAGGACTGCTGTGTATCAGAGACGACCTCCCTGCACCTCTCACAGTGTGATTCTTGTGTGTTTTTGTGGCAAGTCCCGGATCCGGCAGAGAAGTCAGTGACGACCTGAGGGGACTACTACAGCAAGTGGATCCAAATTCATTTCCAGGTGAGCACTCATTAAAACTTCTCCGAGAGTTTTCGTAATTGAAAAAAAAACCACCGCCACTGTGCTCGGGCTAGGCACAGGCACACAAGGTTTGGACAGCCAATGCGGAGCTGTGCGGGGGGGAGGTAATGTGGTAGGAGTAGTAAAAGTAGTGCGTATTTGTATGTACGTGTGTGTCTGTGTGTTCAGTAATAGCTCTCAAGCAAATTGATTATTTCCGATGTTCTCGTGAAGGAAGAGGACGTGGGAGGGAACACTATTATGAAAGTGTCCCCCGGGGGAAGTATATTCCCATCTTGTTCTCTTCCCACCGCACTGCCAATTCCATACAGGTGGTAGTCCTCATTGGGAACACATGGTTAAGCACTGAAAGTATAATACGCAGAACTACCACTACTACTACTACCACCACCATTACCATTGTTCTCGCTCAGTTTCCCATTCCCTGGGGCAACGGTTCTGGAAATGTGTGTGTGTGTGTTTGTGTGTATGCGCGGCCGATTGAGCCCGCTTCTTCCCAGTTCAATTCTGTTCAGCTCGTAGCCAGACGGGCTCTGACTGTGAGTGAGAGAGGCAAAGTGTAAGATGATCGAACCGGGAAATAATGCGGGTGAGTAGGCTCCTGCTGCTGCTGGGATCCTCCCTGTGTACTGTCCTCCTCGTTTCGTCCCTTTAGCATTTGGCATGATCCGGATTATCTAGGACGACGCAGTTGTGTCCCTCTCACTCCCCACACATATGGAGAACCATTACTCATAATTTTACACACACACACACACACATATATATATATATATATATATATATATGCTATACTTCTTAGATCAACTCCACATAAATGCTCCAAATTTTCAATCATCCAATCTCTACCATTGCTATCACCACCACATGAATTGCTGCAAAAATAAACGGAGCGGGACAGGTACAGCCTTCCCTCAACTACCTTCTCAAAGGAAGGCAGACATATATATGTATGCAAGTGGACATGGTCCCTACTTTGAACGTACCCACACGTATCGGCAATAATGTTGTATTAACTCTTTTTACTCGTTTTACAAAATCCACGTTGACAGGGATTACGTAGTAGCGTGATTATGTAGCTCAGCTCCGTAGTTCCTTAACCCATGTATGTGAGCTCCTATTACCCGACCCGCTGTGCTCCAGATTGCACATGTCATCCCCATCTGATTCCATGTCATATCCGTTCCACAAAAATAATGAGGAAGGCTGATTTAAAAATCCCGCCGTGAGAGTTCTTGGTGAAACGAAATGCTGGGCCTTACGCCTTGCTCTGGTCTTATGGCACGGTGCAAGACTTGGGTGACTGATGATGACAGTGAAGGGTGAGCACAATACCGCCGTATGGTAACCCGCCAACGTATGTTACAAAGCCTGGCTGACGGGCTGGGAGGGTAATGCGGGGTTTGGCGGCTACGATAATGATGAATGAAGGATTGTAAAGAACTCCTCTTACTAAGGACAGATTCATTGAGGGAGTTTCACTAATGGCCGCGGCCGCGAACTGGGGATTCTGATAGTATGGTAGTAATGAAAAAAAATGCCCAAGTTGACATTGGCATTGAAATGGGGTTGGATGAGAGCAGTATAGTTGTTATTTTGGTTATGTTCTGTGCATGTACCAGTATGTTCACACGTCTGTCTTTAAAGCTGGAGGAAGGGACGAATAGGTGAGGAATAAATCGTATTGTGGAATGGGAGTATTATCCTATATGGGATATTTTTAACTCTGCTCCGACCGAGCAGAGCACTATATAACATCAGGCTTGGAGGCCCTGTAGACTATAGGGAGAGGCAAGGCCAGAAGGAAAACAAGTGGAGTGAGCCTTGTTGTTGTTCTCATGGGGATTCATGCTCTTAAATGCTACTACTGTTGGGACGAGGTAGCTCGGTAAATGCAGTAGCAAGTAGACCACGAGCGGGGTCGCGGATAGGCGTGTGCATTAGAACCATACCGAGGTTTCACAGATGTATGTCACGGAGATGCGGGTTCGATGGAACATATGTTATATTGGACCGGGTTGAATGGGGTCATCTTCATCATCATCATCATCATCATCATCCTCTTGAGCACGAAGAACCTGCGTTATGTCGGAGCATACATATTTTTTTTTAGTTTGCATAAACCAGTGTGTGATATAAGGGACTGCTTATTCTTCTAGGGTAAAATACAGGTGTGGCTTCCACGTTATGTGGCTCAGAGCTATGTAATACCAGACCATATGTATGTAGGTGGGTTCCTTATGTACGCAAATGAGCTCGACTCCAACATCCATGCAAACTCAACAGCGGGGCTTTTCTAGGTTTGTGGGTAAATGGTGGTGGTGGTGGTGGTAGTGGTAGTGACTAACGAACTACCGAAGGTTTTGGGAATTGTACAGGAGGTGCTACACTATACTGGTAATACAACAACACGTTGACTATGTGATTCCACTCGGCAGCTATGATCTGATTTTACCACTTTTGAACGGATTAGTCATCAGGGGTGTCCTATATGTGGACTGGCCTTCCCAGTTGTTGTATTTATACGTACGAGACGGAGGAGATTGGAGGTAGGAGCAGAGGCAGAAGTAGCGGCGGCGGTGGCGGCGGCAGGAGTACTAATACTTCTACGTGTACATCCAATTTCTGTCAACAGCGAGAGATTTGTAAGATAAAAAAGTATAGAGCCTTGTCCACCGGTAAATATAGTGCGTGTATCTTGTAAAGCTTGTATTGTACGATTCCAATTGAACCTTTTGTGCTGCTACCTGCTACTGCTACTGATGCTTTGAGTAGGAGTGAACTCCGTCGGTGCACTCTTGCAGGGACCTTGATTATGAGCGAAGGGGTGTAATTAGTCTGTGTATGTGTGTGGATTGTATATATGTATGTGTCTGAATGATAGGAAATATGAGGCGTGAGATTGGCTTCTCATGAGAGATTCTTATCAACAAGATCATGTAGCAATATTGACTTGACGTTCAAAACCAATGTAGATTGCCCATGATTGAAGTGAGATGGGCGGTTGTAGGGCTGGCCGGTGGTGTGGCACATGGAGAGTCGTGTCGTAGTAAGTAGACGTACACAGTATGCTGATAGCAAGTACTACAACATCTTATCCTCCATCAAACGACCTCCGCCGCCGCCGAAACTGCTGGATTAGCTGAGCTTCCATTTCCATCCACCGGCCTTGACGGGCTAATGAGGGAAGGGCAAAGGAATTTCTGAGAGGATTGTTTACCACAGCCGGAGGAGAAGCCGTCAAGGGCCCTCATCTGATATTTCTGGAATGGGCTAAAGATTATTTTGTAAATCCCGAAAACTTCATAGTAGGCAGGAGGCGTGCTGGTTTTTATGTCCGTGAGTTCTGGTTCTGGTTTTTTCTCTAGTATTCCCTCCTGTGTACCTCATCTTGAAAATTTATGCTGATATGGTGTCAGGAGCAACAGTATAAAGTGTGTCCGAACTGCTTGACCACCACGTTTTTTCGAGTTTAATAGTGAAATTTTCAAAAAAAAAGAAGATGAACGCATCCTGTGAATATGATGAATGCGACACTGGCTCAATTTCCCTTTGTATTCAACCTAAATTTCGCGGCTGTGCGTGTGCTGTTGAGGTGCTGACGTCAATGGTGGGAAGGGGGGGAATGTGTGGTGGACGGATGAGACTGGGCCACATATCGGCTTTCTGTTTTCATGACCTCTTTGAAAATTGGATGAAATGATGAGCGATTGAGTGAGTGAGTGAGATTGAAACCTGCGGAACCTGCCTGCCTGGGCTAACCTGTAATAAGTTTTTCCCTCAATAAACTCCTGTGGGTCAAGTGGCAGTGTGAACTTGATGTCTGGGGAAAATGGTGGAAAAAAAGCCTCGTCTGTCATTAAACTGGCTCTGCAAACATACACACAGACGCAGGAGCATACTGTTAAGCAAGTCCTGTACTGACTACTAGTAGTACAAGTGAGATCAGCTGGCTCATCATGACACTAGCCATCACAACAGACTCATTAGTGGATACCTACACGAGAGATTGCTTTCAAATTATAAACAAAGTTATGATAAAGATGCCGCATAGTCTCGCATGCATTGGGAGCTCCTGGTCACTTTTTTCTATGAGCGGATGGACGAGATACAAACGATTAATGTTTCACTTTTCCTCCTGCCCCTGCTCCTCCTCCTCCTCCTCCTCCTCCTGGATGATTCAGTCGTTGTTCCTGACCTTGGCAGGCGAGAGAGGATGTGGAACAACGAAAATGTAAGAATAATAAATCCTATGAGTGATTATAAATTCATTTGTGCTTTACTCTCACTTGTGCCGTGACGTCTTCCTCCTCGCACCAGTTTAATTATCACGATATGAAGAATAATCTATGAACAGTTGAGATTTACTTGCAATTACAGGGCACGCTTGGGCGGCTTGGGAATTTCCTGCGAGATTATATTATTTGTTTGTTGTAGTTTGGAAGGAGAGGTGGGAACAGGCTATGGATAGGAACTAATGATGATATGACGGTGGGGGAGGGATTTGGAGGTGCAAATATGCTCCAGATTTATCGCAGGTGCTATGGATCTTCCTGGCTCATATGTTGATGATTATGATGATGATGATCCCGTGAAGGCGCGGGAGTGAGTCTGAGCGAATGCATTGCCATTAAGCCGCCCGTTGTCACGAGAAAATGACTGTTTTGTTATTGTTGAGGCGGCTATGCGGCGGCGTGGCGGTCATTAAAAGCCGTGGGAATAAGTTTTTATCAGTTTTTATTATCACTCATCCGCCCATGAGTAACTCGTATATACTTAGTTCAGGCGTTCTGGATGTTTGTTTGTGTGTTAGAATATGCGCGGCTGTACTTCCTATTGTGTGGACTATCGGCGGTGTACTTTGGTCCCGTAACATTAACATTAGCATTGATTGTGGTGTGGAAAAGCCCGCTGTAAGCCTACATAGGTCTGTAGTGTGTGTTTGTGTGTATGTGTGTGTGTGTGTGTGTGGGATAAGGAAAGCCGAAGATTGAGGAAGTGCACCGGAGCGGGTTGCGAAATTGGAAGGAGCATCATATCATCGGATCCATTCCGAGGTTATGCTCTGGGAGTGCGAGTAAATAATAAATAATTTTTGAAGCTGTTGGTGAGTAACTTCAAGGCTGCTGGCAGGGTTGGCGCACGTGCTAAAAGAGAGGCATATCGTTGGCACTGGCTGGCACACCTCCTGGATCCCATCCTGGCTTTAGTCCCTTACTCTATTTCCGTTGATACATTGTGTGAAGGGGAGTTGTAGGAGTTGATGATGCGGTGTGATTAAGGCGGAGAGACAATGAGAGATCATTGGAGACAGCGGGTTATTAGCTCACAGAGTTTGGAGGTTGACTGGGAGATTGAGTGTATGAGCATATAAATAGTGCATGCATTTGTACGTGTTATTGAAATAATGCATTGAGCCGGGATGACATGAGATGACCAGAAGTGCAATTAAGGATCAAACAAGTCGTTTACCTTCCTCCGTGGCGGATGAGGAGGTGGAGGCATTTGAACAATTTGGGTATATGCAGTAGTGTGGAAGTGGATAGAAATCTATGATCATTGTAGAGCCCTTGATCATTGCTTGAGACACAGGGACGGCCGGAACGAGACCTCCAATGCACGCGAGACTTTAAATTCCTAACGATTTCCCACATTGCATGTCGCCTTTATGATTAGGTCATGCGGACTGCATTTAATATGCACAATGCGAAGAGATTCACGCGTTGGAAGTATGGGAAAGTATATGAGGGATAGCATATGACGGCGTGATTTGGCAATGGGAAAGGATTAAGGATAAGGACGATAGCCTGCAGCATCCCTACTGCTTCAGGCTTCATCGCTACTGCTTAAGTTCAATTGTGTACACGGGGCTTGTTCCCGCAGCGGCGCGCCACTTGATTTGGGGGGGGCGCGCGCGTAGTATTTGCTATATTCTCATAAGCATTTATGGTGCTCTGAATGTTCAGCCTCTTCCAATCAACATGGGAAGCGGAGGTTGAACAAAATAAGAAGCGTTTAAGTTGCGCAATTCCCAGGCTAAAAAGAGCAACGTTAACCAGTCTAAATCTAGCTACATTTAAGCGGGAACCTCGAATAATTGTAAATTTGCAAATTATTGATACAAATTCTAAAACAGTTCGACGAAACCAATGCCTATTTTTTCTATTGCACTGTATGACAGGTATGTCTTGGCGCCGCTTAAATGATCCCGGCTTTGTCGTTTAACTTGAAATGAAAAATAGTCAAGAACACTCTTAGTTAGCATTTTGCAGTTATGATTTTCCTACTGTATGCCATTACTGAGCAACAGCGCATGGTCCAGATGTCCCTTCTATGCAAAATGTCCGGTAGAGACTTGGAATGGGTATAGATTTATTTGATGAATTCAATGATAGTGATCACACTTGTTTTTGACTCTGAAATCCCTCCTCATTGACGCCCCATTCTCGTCGCAACACGACAATAAAAGTCATGGAAAACCAGTGATGATGGTTCATTTCAGATGAGTCAATAGGCGGTCCAGTAGCTATAGCACGCCATTGAAACCTGTTGTTACCTCCAGATTCCTCCTTTATGTTTTCAAAAAAAAGCTTAAAAATCTCCCGCCGCTCCTTCCAATCAAATCTGACCACGGTAAATAATTACCCTGTTCACTGCTCATCTGTCGGGGGAGGCTGTAAGGGAATCTTCTTCAGCAATAAAGGATCCTCCCGGCCCATAAAATTGTAAAAGCTGAAAAAGTTGTCCCACTGCAGTGAGTTTAAGTTTAGTCGTTAATCAACTATTGGACCTGCACCTAGGTCAGTTTTCCTCAAGCCAAGGTCGTCATCAAGTCCTAAATCTCTTGAGCAACGCGGCAGGCAGTGGTGATAATTGAGGCAAATCCAGTGTGCAGATGAACCGTCGTGTCCCACACAGACAGAATACAAACTATGTTCCCCTGTACAACTTTGCATAAATCTCACTAAAAGGGACTAATCCATTAACTTTTGACAAGGATATAATCTAGCCCCACATGAACTGGTCATGCACTCCATATGATGGCGATGATGATGAAGATGATGGGCTGCTAAATGTGGTCAGCAGGTTTCCTCCTGTGCAATGTAACTCATGTGGGGTGAAACCGTGAAATAAATTTAACACATCCTTCAGTTGGCTCCGTGGTGAGTCGATATGCGCTCTTGATGGTTCTTTTATGGGCGGATTGGTGGAGTGGAGTTTTCGATAGTATTATGAGGTACTTACTTGGGACGTTTGAGCGCAAAGGTGAGATTTCCCACGTGCAGTCTTATGGCCTCTAATAATGTAGGAGGAGGGGATGATAATGTGTGGATCGCAAGAATAATAATAGTAATAATAATAACAATAATAATATTGCATTAAAATTGTTGATAAATTTAGTATGCCGTCCGGACCCCCAATGCTCACTCCCAGTTAGATGAGAACGAGGGTCATGAGCGGGAGGAATAATTTTCCGAGTTGGTTCATATGTTTATGTGTGTGTGTGTGTGCGCGCAATTTTTACGAAGCTATTGAAGCGTACAATGTTCAATTAATAACCCTGTTGACCCCGGTTGGCTTCAAGTATTTATGTGTGTGAGTGACGGAAAGTGAGTGAGGAGAGTTGATAGGTTGCAGACCGTGTTCGGCACTGCACCTCTCACATTCATTCCTGGGTACACGTTGGAAATTTATGGTGGACAGGAAAGGCCTGAGAGTGACTGCGACTGAGGTAATTCCGTGTACATGTGTGTGCAGTACTGCAGGCGTTCTACAAGCCATAATATTTGTATTAATGGGCCATATAATATTTTAAGTGCCGTTGAGTCTAAAAAAAAAGTCTTTCCGAATCCTGACATTCCTGCTTGCGTGGTGCACGGACTGAGTCAGGCGAGTGTCGAGTTTTTTCTTCAAACTTTACTATCCCCACAATAACCATACCATCACCACTGACTGAGTAAGAGCCTCTACATGATATGAATGATTATCTGTAATAATGGATAGAATTTGATAATAAGAATCACTGCATTAGCCTAAAAGAGAATCCACCTGAAATTCATTTGTTAACGTACCCCGTCATCAATCGTACACTGTTGCTGCTGCTGCTCTTACTCGTTGCGTGATATCGCCTCTCTTCATTTCCCTGCAAACAAAAGTTTGGAAGAGCAAAAAATGTTGAGGAATGGCTGTTAAGATTCGCGGTCATATTAATAGAGCGTGTATGTAGTCATTATTTTATCTCAATAGTAATATGATAATTAATTTTTTTCTACTTTGTTTTGAGTCTGACGGGGATTGGATTGGGGCTCCAATGTCAGGACATTGGGAGCGATACAGTGGAATGGTGGTGGCAGCGGCTGTGAGGTAAAACGTATAGAGGGATACAGTGTTAAGCTAGTGTGCATGCTTGCGCAAGCGTGGAGAATAAGGAGTAATAATAACCTGCATGTAAGAGTCAAGAGCGGGGATATGGTGGCAATGGTGAGATGTGGTCAGACTGCACGCATGCACTTTCCATTGTGATTTCATTCCGGAAAGTCAGGCCCCTTTAATGTTTAATTGGGAAATGTCTGTTGGCGTTCTGTGGGGTCTCCTCAGGAGCTGAAGGTAGATGGGGAATGGGCTGGGCTCGCACATGTAAAATGTTTCCATTTTTGTGTCCATGTGTGTATGTATGTGTGACGTAATCTTGGAAATAATAAGAGTAGTCTCTTATGCACACACGACCCTTTTCTAATTCCGTGATAATGATCCTTGTAATTGTAAAGTATATGTGGAGGGCCTGAGGCTCCATTAATCCGTTGCAGGGGAGGGAGTGTACGAGGCATTGCAATGAGTGGGTCGCCATCTCGAAAGATGTGACCGTCACTGGGCCATGCACAGCATAGTGAAGTGGTATGTCTTTGTCGTCGTGGTTTATAGGACACTTATTACTCGGTTCAATTTTCCGCTATTAATCAGCAGCACTACTCCCTATGTGCCAGCGTGTTACGGAAGGCTGAGCTGGTGAGCATGTCATGACGAGGTTGTGGATGCTGGATGGACCCAAAATTCTTCACACAGGGTTCGGCTCGCCACTACTACCATGTGAGAATGGCCGTAATTTGAACCTGTCGAAATCCCACTTATTTTTACCTTCAGTTCACTCTCACACAGTGAGTAGTACAACAGTAGTAGTAGGCAATATTTCGTCAGGGTAGGGACCGTTATGGGCCGCCGTCTGCGCATGCCTTGTGTAATTTAAAGGTGCAATTGCAAGTGTGTGGATGTTACTAAATCCGTACCGTATATACGTTCGGGTTGAGTGAGGGAAGACCTGTGTCTCCTCATCATCACATATATATATATTGTAAAATTCAAGTAAGAGTTCTGGTCGGTTGTGGGAGCGGAAAGTGGCGGCAGGTTTGAGTGATGATGATGTACCACACCGTAGCACTGATGGCGACGGCGGCAGTATAAACTACTCATTCTCAATGTGCGCTAGTTGTGTAGGCGTCTGGGGCTACTACACGAGAGTGAGCCAGTGAACGGCAAAGGTTGAAATCATGCAAAAACTGGTAGTAAGCAGTGTAAAGTTCAGGGGAAGACGTGTACAGGCTAAAAGTGGGAGCATGTCTGGCCAGATGCGACTGGGATAACGCGGTATTACAGACATATGCTCGTCCACAGTGGGAGCTACGGTAGCTACCAGCTACTGCCACTATGAGCTTGTATTAATGGGGCTCGTACATGTGTGTATCATAACTCACAGGCTAGAAGAGTGGGTCAGAGGGTTGCGAAAGTCATGTATTGGTTTGGCATGCGTCTCAAGTGACTGAGTGACTGACTGTGAGAATGAGTGAGTCTGTGAGAGATCCATTCGGGCACCTTGCAAGGTCGTACCCTCCGGGCCTCGTGGAACTTTTAGCTTTAATAAACTAAAGGAATTCATTGCGCAAGCCGAGCTCTTGAAAAAGTTGTGCACATTCCTTGCGGTTTCACC